>JAQLOL010000024.1:9550467-9564235 GCA_029783665.1 Naso thynnoides
TGTATTCCAAAACATATTCAGAAAACAACCAAATAAATAAGGTACACATGGTGATAAGTGATCTAAAACAGGATGCTCACTTGTGTTCAAGCTTTGCTTTTAATTTGTGAGCTGCAGTGGCACCAATACTGAACTTGTAATGCATTAATTTTGTGCAAGAGCTAAATATTGGTGTGCTAAAATATGAATGGCACTTATAGAGAACCTCAAACATAAATAAAGACTACATCTGTTTGGATGAGCATGATATCATTGCTCCTTTGTTAACTGCACAAACAGAGTGCCAGTTCATCTGTCAGTTGTGACTTCCAGTGTTAAGCCTTATTAAACCCTGATGTTACATATTTGTGGGAACTTGTATAATGAGCAGCACTCGCAAATGCCAAAAGTGTTTTGTGAAACAGCCCAAGGCAAAGAATTAATGACATCACATTTCCCAGATTAGCTGGCTTGAAACAAAGAGTGCACTGGAAGTTACTAAGGCGTTACCAGTTGTTTTTCTCATGTTGTTTTGTAAAGTGAACGCTTGAGTTAAATATTTTGCCAATAGTTTATCTCAGCACGAGCATGCACCCAAGCTGCTGCAAAAGGCAGACACAGTAGTATGCAAAGCAATTTCAATTAGCTTCATGGACCTGAGGGTTGGGAGGCAAATCCAAATATACAAGAGAGCATGTAAGGTCGGTCAGAAAAACATCACAACTTAACTGTGGGGATTTTATGTGACGGCAGCACAGACAATTCCAGACAGTTTCTCTTATTAGCCTTAAGAATTGATTGACTTTTTTTTCAATAAAAGTTAATGGTCCCTACTTCTAATCTTCTAGTCTTTTACTAGAAAATTCATAAATAGTGAAATAATCATTCAGAATGTTTTCTAGATCAGTTACAACCCATTGATGGGGCCATTTTTTGGGTTGCCAGGTTGTAAAAATCTTCTTGGCTGTTGATAATTCAGTTATAAAATTGTTTTGTTTAAAAAAAAAAAACTCTACTGAAAGGCTTGTAACTTATAAATCTTCAAAATTTATGAACTATCATCCTTTTTTTCCTCAGCGGCCTCCTTGAGGTCCCAGGATTGTCCTTTCAGTGGAGCTGAGTTGTCCTGCTTGGACCCACGCTGGCTGCATGACTTTCCCCAGAGACCCTGCTGCCAGTGTCACCTGGGACCTGCACACACCTGTGGTAAGCTGTGCTTCAGACTAAAGAGATTTAATGCACAGCTATGTTTTAGCGTCAAAATGTAGTTTAATGTAACTTTAATATTACATTAGAGTGGTCTCATTTAGACTTTAGACTAGGAATGATGGCAGGTTGATGAATTTCCATTAATGCAAAGTTGTGTATGTTGTTGTTTTTTTTCAGGTCCAGCCCACTTGATCCCATCTCTGTGCTGTGACGAGAGCTGCAGTCTGGGTCACAGTCAAGACAACAGTCCCTTCCAGTCCCAGATGAGCCTCAGTGACGGGTAGGGAAATTGTGTCATCATGAGGATGAACAAATATAAAATTGTTCCTGATGTGTTTAAGTTATATTATTTATATTTAAAATATTAAATTTCCCTTAATAAACTCTATATTACATGTACTACAATACTGCTGATGATAACATGGTGTCTGCGACTGCAAACATCTTTCAGCACAGAGAGCAAATGACTATTAAAACCCTGCATGTTCAGCTGGCTGAGCCTTTACAGATGGCTAACAACTAAACTCAACATCAACCAGTCTACAAACAAAAAGAAGTTTGACTCCAGTGTGTACTAATGCATTAATTCGCAATGAAAATAGATTACAGCATACATATGACTTCACATAGAGAAGAGGATTACAGTAGCTCAACTGGTCTCTACTGTCTAGAATATTTTACTTGTGTTTTTCATTGTGAACTTAAAACCGTTTTTTCCCATCAGCTTGTGTTTGGTAGGCACACGGTAAAGCTAGAATCAGCAACGCTAAACACGAAGGTGCTGTGGATATAATTTCATGTGGTTAATTAGACTCTTTGAAGCACTGAGAACAAAAGAAGGCACTTCATATAAAAGCAAAGTGCCACAGGGTGTGGCTGTGAACAGAGATCCAGGTTGATAACAGCTTTTATTCTGCTCCCCAGAAATACAAACCAGGATGATGAGGGCACCCCGACGCAGCTGGGAGGACGCCCGGAGTCTGTCTGCAAAGACGCTGGCGGGACGAGAGGGAGCTCAGAGCCCGCAGAGAGTTCAGGGTTGCCTCAAAGCAGCGCTGAGCCTGCAGGGAGGCTGGAGGTGGAGGAAGAGGAGAATGACAAGGAGGATGAAGGGTGCAGGTCCAGCGAAGATTCACCAGAGAGGACCAGACAGAGCTACAGTGACGCTGTGACAGATGCACTTCTCCCCAAACATCACTCATCCAGTCAGGAAGGTGAGCTGACACATCATGCAAAACACCAGAAATCCATTTACAAATTTGCACACTGAGCCCCTTTGGGTTTGTTCATCGCTTCCCTGGATACCAATCAGTTTTCCTCATGAATGTTTCGATAGGTGTGCAAAGACATTCCCTTGGCATGAAAAAAATATCTTGCTTAAAAGCAACCTGCTAAGTAATCATTTGAGTCTTCGGTGAGTAAACTGCGACAAACAAAAAAATAGTTCCTCTCCTACGACGGAAAACACAGAAAATAAACACCACAGATTTTCTGAGAGCTTAAGTTTCAGATTGACTGTATTTTGCAAATTGCTTCAGACATTAGCAGACTTAATCAAAGGACATTCAAACTACAACATGTCATTTTCCTGCTACCATTGTTTAATAACACTTGAGCTCCTCTTGGGACATTGCTGTGTGTGCGTGTCCACGAAGAGCAGCTGGTCAAAGAAACGAGAGATCCCAAGCGCTCTTTGATGTAGACAAGACTATCCTGTTTTACGTCGGCCCCTGGCTGGCTCCGGGTAGATACACCACTAATCACTGCGTGCCTGTGTTCCTCTTCCTGCTCTCTTTCCAGGATGACATGGATTTCTTTGGCTCGTATTCCAACCTTGAACCACCCGAGCTCAACAACAGCCGCGGCCAGATCCTGTATCAGATTACTCACCAGTCCCACACACACACACACAAACACACACAAACACACAGATGAGCAGCAGCCACTCTCAAGTGTGGGCGTGTCGCCTCTTTGACATGCGTGCAGCTGACCTCAGAACCCCTCGTCAAAGGGTCCAAACAGAATATGCACATACATGCAAACAAAAGCACTGCTGAGGAAAAGTAAAGGCAGACACCACAGGCACACACACATGCACGCGCACACACACACACACACACACACACACACACACACACACACACACACACACACACACAGTGTGTGAACTCGCTGGCCCAGAAGGTGAAATTGAATGAAGTTCAAATGTGGAGGAGTATTGACTTGACAGCGCGGGGCAACACGAATTGAGGTGAATCTGCTCTGTCGTGAAAATGTCTCACATCTTCACATGTAGGAGGACAAACTGTACCATTGATCTAGCAGCAGGTGTTATGAAGCTTTTGTGTGTAAAAAGGTAACAGTTGTAAAAACAGGTGTGAAGAAAAAGTGTCAAAAGTGATTGTGTTGCACATTGAAGACAATCGTGATAATATGGAACAAGTTGAGATGAGGAATGTTTAAAGTGATAAACGTTTTGTAGATACTGTAAAATATTAAAATAGGTCAATATTTTTGTAACATAGACATGACTGACAAAGTTTGCTTTTCTCCCCCCAGTTATAGTGTTGGTGGTTGTGAACTGTCACTTCCATGTACTGTTTTTGTAAATAAACTCCTTGAACAAGTTTTACATACTGATTGACATATTTCTTGAATTCATTTAATCAGCCACTTATGAATGCATTCCACTGACTTGTTAGGACTCATGTGAGAGCAGGGTGAGTAGTAATGCATTAGATTAAATTTAAAAAAAAAAAAAAAAAGATTGCAGATGTATTTTTTATTTTGTTTAACTTTGTTTTTAAGCCAGTATCTACTTTTTACTTCTACATTTGCCAAATACCTTCATCATAGCTAGTCTCTAAATGTGGGGACTGACTGTAGGAGGAGAGAGTGCATTATGGGTAACTATACTACAGATTTCAGGTGTCCAGCTGCCTGGAAAAAAAAGAAGCAGCTGTATTGACTACTGTATTGACAGAATAAAATTTAAAACAAGAAGCAGCTTCCAGCTGAAATCCCTTTCAACATCTGGACACACTTAATATCAAAATCTGAAAAAGACAACAGTTACATGATGAAGTACTTTTAAAAACTCCTCTAACCTCTGCAAGCATGTTGATGCAAGTTGCACATACTGTAGGTGAAAAAAAAAAGGTAAACGGCAAGCTAACACCAGCTATGTTTATTTTTCATGAATAACAGCAATCTTTGATGTTAATAACGTTCCCTTATCCTGTAGCCATAGCAACCTGATGGAACTTTAATTTTAAAAAATCAAACCGATAATCTTTCATGAACAATAATTTTAAAAATAAATGGAAAGTATGAAGTACTTTAAGTAATTTAACTGAGTACTGCTGTTTTGTTTTTGTTTTTTTTGAACTGGAGGGTTCCTCAAACAGTAATTTTACTGATTCATTTTTTATGGGAGTAATTGTGCTTTTACTCATGTACAGATTTTTATTATGTAACCATCAGTGTGTGAAACAGATTTATTGAGGAAGTTTTATAATTAATGCCTGAGAGACTGTCATATTCTGCCAGTCTCTTGAGTGATTTTTAGCTAAAAAATAGAATCCTGCTGTTTCGTTGTGAGCTAGCCTGGCTCGCAATCAGTTCCGGTGGCTAACTAGCTTGCAACATAGCGCCTCTTCTGTTCTGTGTTGCATATAAATTGACAGTGTGTCCTCACCTTCCCTGTATAACTAATTCTTTGCTATCTGGAGGCACGGTGTGTTTATGGATAACTAAACTGACTCAAAGTCAGTACCTTTTCTCCTCATAAGCAGCTGTGTGTGCAGGTTAGCTCCGTTAGCTTCTCTTCAAAAACTCTATTTGACTGCCTCAGTCTTCACTGTCCTCTGTTTTCTAAAATGGTAAATATTTGCAAGTTGTGGCAGGTGAATCAAAACTTAATTAAACAGTCATTTGTCTTCAAAGGTTTCTTGTAGTGTGGCAACTTGTGTTTTTGTGCTTCTCTCCACAGTCCCCAGCCCAGGAATCCTTCTTTCTGCCACTTCATCAAGGGCAAGTGGGCAGCGTCAATTAATTAACCAGAACACAACTGTGCCTATAATAAACTATTTTGATGACTGATAAGTCTTTGACTTTTGGATAGAAGTTCAGATGAAACAAGCATTTTGTAGAGGGCGACCGGTGCAAGGAAGTTTGTCTCATTTTAAAAGATAAAGAAGTAAGTTTTTTTTCTTAAAGATTAATAATTAAAAAGTCATTCGAGTACAACTTTTTTTCCTTTTATTGATTCTCCCTGCCCTCTAAACACGTGACTTTCAAACAAAATTAGTGTCTTTTACAAAGCTTAGTGTGACAGACATAAGTAAGGTTGACAAAATTAATAAACACCTGTCAGTTAATCTGTTTTTGTAATACTGCTGTTCATTTCAATGTGGAAAATTGATTGAGTGCCCCGTTTATAATTAAGAGTTCCTTACCAAAATAAACTGAACTGCAGCCACAGTCTCTGCTGAAATAATTTGCCTCAGGTTCAGCTGGAAATAGATCAAGGAGGTTAAGACACATCTGAAATGACAATACAGTCCTGCTGGAGAAACTTCATATCCAGACAGTCAAATGGCAGTGTTGTAGCCTTTGTGTGGTTAGAGCCACCCAGCTTGCTGCATCAGTCTCTGATGGCATGTTCACACATTCAGTAATCATGGAATCCCGCTCCTCGCCACCTGCCTCGAGTCTCATGTCTGTGCTGGGCAGGCGAAGACGTCGGAACAGAGAGCAGCTGCCTGCATCTGTCGAAATATAGTCTGTGGAGCAGATTTTGTGCTCTGGAGCGCCTGCGTGATGTGAAAAACCTCAGAAACCAAAAGAGGCTCTGCTTTAAAGTGACATTTGAGCAGCTTTAACACAGTGTGAGGTAGAAAGTGTTCACATACATTAAATTCTGCACTTTGCTGCAACACCTCTGAAAATCGAGACTGGAAATGCCCAAAACTTTTCAAACTCAGACTAAAAATTTATTCACACAAAAAGGAGATATGCTGGATTTCCCCACAGCACCCAACACTCCACCTCCTCCTCCCTCTCAAAGCTCCTGACAGACAAAACAGATGGAGTGGAATTAATTTAAAGCCTAAACAATGAACACATGACAGGAAGAGCAGATTAAGTATTCTTCCTCATGCTGATTTGATCAGGAAAAAACAAAGATCTGCTAGTATGTGAGCTGAAAATGGACATTTAATGGGAGAATAGTCTTATCATTGTTAAATTAATTACTTAACGACTGATTGACACTGAATCCTGAACATAGTGCAGTACTCACAAAAGGTGAAAAAACTCATGTACAAACTCAAAATATACCTTTTTTTGGGTGTGGGGGTGTCATATTAATCATACAATGTGTAATAAATCCAAATCTGAAATGGACACTAGGCACAATAACCTTAACCAATTCCATATTGAAACAGACAATTTTCAGGGTTTGGTAGCAAGCCTTTTAATTCTTGCCATGGTCTTGTATTGACAGCAGAAATATCCAAATATATCAAACAAGTCAATGTGACTTTGAGACAGACGAGCAATGTATAAAATGCTAACAATCCATTTACAGAGTAAACATGCTTCATTAGAATAAGTGCGTGTCAGCTTCCATGTCCTTTACCTCTCTGCCCAGCATCAGTAGATCTCACTTTGCCTTGTAAAGATTAAAGTCTGTTTCCATGCCAACATGGGCACCTTTCAGCTTTCAGAGTCCATAATGAAGGTCTCAAAGTTCGGGTTGAGCTCCGACACCAGGGCATCCACAAAGTCCTCGATGGTGGGCCGTCTCTGCAGCATCCCTGCCACACACAAACACAAACACAAGCAGCAGGTTTAAGGGTGTGAGTCTGCTGCACATCTGTCTCTGGGAACGATTTCTCCCAATTTTTCAATTTTCTATCACTTGTCACTGCAGTGGTTATAAAAAACTGACAACCATGAAGCAAAAAAGGACATTTCTGAGGAATGTGCTATTTTCATCCCAAATTAAGCTATAATCCAATTAAATTCATGGATACATGCTGCTGCCCCTGAGATTTTAACTTTAATCTAAATTCCCTACAATGTCATCATCACGAGAACAATAGGTTTAAAGATTGTATTTATTTTTTAACATATAAAACTTGTAACTTTGTGTGTATATTCAGTGCAAGAAAATGGAAATTCTCGAGTTTTGGAACACAAAGCTTAAGGTCCCTTTGAGGAACTTTCATTTTATGTTGATTGTATACAAAAGCAGGACTACTTCCTGTCATAAAGATCTTGTCTAATACAAGCATTTGCTGAGGAAGAGTGAAGGAAACACAGCACTAATTTGCACAATACGACTTTGGCCATAAACATAAAAAAATTAAAATTATCTGAAAAAAAACATCTTATGCTACCAATCATGGATATTGAAAAAGAGAACAGCGAATTGATCATGCTCGTAAATAACAAAATGTCTCTTTCGGTCTGTGCACTCTAAAGTGTTTCGCAGTGTTTCCACTGACTGAGCGAAGCGGGCAAAAGGCATTGTGAAAGACAAGACAGTAATCTCCACTCTTCTCAATGATGGTCTTCTTTGCAAATGTTAGTAAGATGTGTCATCAGTAAATACTCAGTTGATACTGTTGGTATTAAATTGAGACTGCTTCATAACCAGATAAAAGTTTTTTTGTGGGGACGTAAACGTGTTGAATTTAGTCATCACAGAGAGTGTGCACTTTCTGTCACTCTGATCTGCACCCTCACACATTCTCCTTGTACTGAAAAATGTAAACAATCACATGGACTCAGAAACAGCTTTGTGATGTTGATGCCTTATATAGGCCCAAGATGCTGATGTGATCTGTCATACCGTGTGTAGTAACACACAGCTACGTTCTCAACATCCTTTCTTTCGGCCTTGAACAAAAGCTATACTGTATGTACACTTGGTTGTGCTTTATAGGGGTGATACAGAGCACATGCTCGTTACACTACTCAAGCAAATACGGCGCTCAGCCTACGAGCGAGCGAGCCCTGGGAATGTCTGTCTGTGTTTTGAGAGCATGTCTGCCTTCTCATGCGTGGAGGACTCCCTTGCTCGCTTTACAATTCAGCTGCACGCTCGCTTTGAAGTCAGTTCATTTCCCCTTGTGTAGCTGCCAATGTAAATAGGCGCTCTCCTCCCTCCCCCCCACTTTCCTGCATGGGTCACCTCCAACGCACACACACACTCCAACACGAGCATGTCCGCACAGGCACGCATGAAGGGAGGCGCAAAGCATTTCACACAGCGATCCTGAACGCATGGACACACAGCAAGATATGGACAGTCAAACAAACATGCGTGCACACACACGCACGCACGCACGCACGCACGCACGCACGCACGCACGCACACACACACACAAGGGAGTCACTGTGTTGCTGCCATCCTGGAACTGGCTCAGCAGGTAGAAACTGAGTGAAGCTTTGGCTCGGCCTGCAGTGCATCACATTGCATGAGAGCAGCAGAGGAGGGATTATAATCTCCTCTTACCCACCGGTTGCACCCTGCCCCTCAGCTACGATATGATGCCAGCAAACTGGGGTCTCTGACACACCACAACCACAAGTTCCCTGGATCATGGGACAGAGGCAGCCACATGAAAGAGATGATATCCAACCATAAATGATAGCCTTCGTGAAAGAGCTGCAGGATGTTGCTGCTGCAACCACTGCTGATGTCTGAGGCAGCTGATGGTCCCTTTCGAGTTGAGACCAGAATGTTATGAGCTCAAATTCAAACTGCATTGATAGTCCTAAATAGAGACAACATGCAGACTTTAAGTCATGACTTAACACCCTCTCAAAATACCATATCTGGGTTTAAGTCTTTTCAATATGCTGCAGTGCTGTATCCCATGTTTTTTAAACAAATCTGAGTAAAAAAATAATGATCTAACTTTCATTCTGCCACTTTCCTAGCCACGAGAAAGACAAGAGAGCATGGCTGCAGTTGATAAAGTATGTTATATGAATGAAAAAAAAAGTTGAACCTCAAACATTTTTTTAACCTTTTGCCACAACAGCTTCTCCTGAATCTGACTTGTCTGACTTATCCTCCTCGACCTCGGCAGTTTGTTGTTGTAAAGGGCCTGGTGCAGGTGAAAAAAAAAAAAGGCAATGGTTCGTTTTGCCATCGTTGACTGAGCTGTGACGTTAGACACGACGACAGCAAGACACATCGATGAGTGTAGATGACGTGATTGACGATTGACTAATCACTCCCATAAAATATGACCTGGTTTTACTCAAATTGTTGTTTTATGTGATGTATTAGCGTGCATCATTAAGTTTCGTTTTTCAAAGAAGTGGGTCTTGGTCAAAGTTACATAGTGTTGCTTTAAGGCAAATCTATATGAATTTGGGCTTCATAAAGTTTATTTAGGGTTAGGGTCTTTTTAGTTGCCAAAGGTCAGAGGTCAGGATTAATCACAGAGTAGGAACCCTAAAGCTTTAAGTGAAGCATCAAGGATTAAAGGGTTTGACAATAGTGTAAGTGTAAGAGAAAAGCACGCAGGAACACACACGTTCTGACATGATACTTGTTTACATGGCTGAGTTTTACAGAGTGTGAGATGACAGAGCTGTGGGCTCAGCTCCCAGCTGAAGCTCTCCATACACTGTCTGCTGCATCACTGGCACTTTCTCTAATAGATGTAATTTCCTGACTGTGTATCCACAGAGGAGGGATGTCTGGAGCCTCGCCTGCTCCAGGTTTGTGCGTTAAAAAAGCAAAGTAAACATGACAACAGTGATGAGAGAGGCAGGGTGAGAAAAGAAAGAGAGGGAGAGATACTGAGGATAAAGTCTGGTAAACAATGGCGCTCTCGCAGGCTTCTCATCACCACCAGCTCGACGTGTCAGCACCTGGGTCTCACACAGTAGACGAAGGGAGGCGCAACAAAAAGCCATGAGGGGTGAGTCTTCTCTCGACCCAGATCCCTGGGAGAGTTTGAGTGGAATGTGCAGATAACCTCAAAGTCATAACAACTCTGCGGAGGAGTATCTGATCTGAGGAGCTGCTTTTATAGACGCACACAAGGAGGTGGAGCCATGTCTGACAAAACAGACCGACAGAATGCAACCAGCATGCTGTAAAAATCTACAGGGAAGGGATGTCTTTATACAAACTGTAAAAAACAGGTATGACCTGATTCCAAAAATGATGTGTAAAACATAAATAAAACATGTATTTGACAGTTGTGAATGCTGCCCCATTGCTTGTAAATTTTTGATCCTTTTGAGGATTCTTCTTTTATTCAAGTCAAGATACTATTACTGTTACCAGGTAACTTGTTTACTCGTAGAAAGTTGAAAATAGGTGTTTTTTGAGCATTTCACTTTTTTGACTTTTAGTTTCTCTGGCCACATTTTACACAATATGCTGATATCAAATGTAGGATAAGCAAATATTTAGAAAAAATAAATATTTATCTTTGTACTGTTCTCAGTTGAGTATATGTTAAAAAAGGATCAGCAAATTACAATGTTATACAGCTTTCTTACTTTACTTGAAATCAGCACTAAAGAACTTAAGGGAGGGTAAACTGGTACATAGGTGTTTTCACACCTGCACTGTGTAGTTCGGTTAAATTGAATAGTTTGTTTTCCCCCTTGGTCGGTTCGTTTTGGGTGAGTGTGAACTCAGTGATCGAAGGTGAATGCGGACCAAAACAACTGGACAGACCTGTGTGAAGCAGTGCTCTTGGTCTGGTTACAAATGAACTCTGGTACGGTTCAATTGTGGAACAAACATGATCTGACTCCCCTAGCTTCAGGAAGAATGGCACATATTTGGACTAAACCAGCTCCTACAGCCAGTATCCTGTAGCTCCTGTAGTTGTGCATTATGGGTTGGGGATGACACTGTAAACAAAAAGCTAGAAGTTAGCTGTGACACATACATGAATGGAGGGTTGACCTGGAGCAGTGATAAGTTACGCTGCCTTCTTGATTTTTGGGCAGACGACCACACAGTCCAACAGCTAGAAACCGCATCTGTAAGTAACTCACTCTTACTGTGCTCATTTATAGTTTAGGGTGCACAAATATCCAGCTCAGGGCTTAAACTGTGTTCGGTCTCCCATCCTGTTTGCTTTTTGTGGTTACTGTAGATGTTTCAGGCCCTATTACATCTGCGAGTCAACAGCAAAGTGAAGGGACAGAGGAGATGTTTTGTGCAAACTGTAATCGTCTGTTTTCACGCTCCTTTCCCTGGTGGTTTTGAGTTACTATTGTAAATGCTCTGATTAATAAACGTAAGGAAATAATGCTCAGTTTGTGGTGACAGTTTTAGTTTTGTTTAGTTCTAACTGTGAGCTCCTGCGTTGTCTAGTGTGCTCTAGACAATGTAGGTTTTTGATGTGCTTCATGACATTTTTTTTTTTTTTTGCCCCGACCCAGTGGAACAGCACCCTGCCTGTGTTGGGGCACCTTCTGATTTACAATAAAGTATTGAGCCACTGATCATGCTACAAAAAGCCTGAAAAGTTGGCAGTAAAAACCAAAGTACAGAGAGTATTTGCAACTGAAAGACACAGTCTCGCCTGATTGCATTGGTGTGAACTGACAGGTCGCAGTCCGGTTTCTACTCTTCTTGTTGCAAATCTTTGGGTCTGAACTGGGATTTAATCACAGCAATGTGTGTAGAAACCCCTACAAGGTGAAGGTAAAGTAGCTTCATTGTCATTATACAATGAACTGCACAACAAAATTGCTAGGTTAAAGCGGAGGGTTAGTCCTGAACCACTCCATCCATTGCACTGGCACAATGGGCCGACCTAACCTAATATGTCCAATGTGCATGTTTTGATGGTGGGAGGAGACCTGAACACCTAAAGGAAACCCAGGCAGACACTGGGTGAACATGCAAACTCCATACAGAAAGGTCCTACCCCAGCCAGGTATCGAACCCAGGACCCTCTTGATGTTAGACGAGCGGACCTGGATATAAACCCAGGACCTTCTTGCTGTGAGGCAACAATGCTTACCACTAAGCCACCATGCTGCTCTAAACTGCCATTAACCATAAACCATTTTCAACAAAAACAATGGATTCTTAGGCACTTTATAGCATCTGCATTACAAGAATCAGCTCACCAAAATTCTTGCTAACAGTTTTCATTCATGGAATCTTGCGTTTTCATTTGTTCAGTTTTAAAGATTTCTGCCTCCAGCCAAACACCACAGAGTTGGTTAGATTGTATTTGTGGTGCTTACAGTTTTGAAAAGATTACATTAAAAAATTCAACAGCAACATGTTTTCCCCCCACACACAGGATAATCCGCAGACCTCAGTGGAACTACTTTGGTAAAGAGTAGCTCCAGCCACACAGAGACTGTACCAGACTCTCTGAATGCTTGACACCATTACAGTGGGCAGAAGTAAACTCTCAGTGTTGGCGACGCACTGCGGAAAAAGCAGAGCCAAACTAAACATAGGCTGTTCTTTGTGTCCATTGTTAGAAAAGCCTTAGGACAGAGGCTCTGCCATGTGAGTCATCTCGGATTTAAGAGTTTCCATTTCCATTCATAATGGCACTGACACAGCCATTGAGGAACAAGGCTTCTACCTATTACAGTCATCTCAGGGCCGGGAGCATTAGCCAACTTGGCGAACAGAGTTTGGGTAAAATGACAGGTGTTAAAAGACACATAACAAACCAGTATTTCAAAATAACAGTGTATCTTTCTTAACATCGATACCCGCAGACAAAGTGTTGATTAACAATGCATTTTTAAGCCAACTTCTACTCTGCTGTTACACACAGTTTGGTCACTCAATAGCCTCGGTGGAGCTTTTGGCATATAAGTGTCTTTCAAGAGTACTTGTTGTGGAGGGAAAGCGCACTAGTCATTCTCTGTATCTGCCAAATTATTCTAAGCTGGTGTGTGAACGTACAAATCACAGACTGTCGTCTTTAGCTCAACTTCCACCCGCTTTTCTCATCCAAAATAGTTATTTTCCTGAAACAGGGTGCAGGAATAGTTTCTACTGAGAAGCAGAAACTCATTCAATGTTGACGGTGTACTTAAACACAACACAACAAACGCCACCTGCTCTTACCAAAGAATATCTAATTACTTTTATTTGTACTGATACTGCAATTGCAATATGAACTGTGATATAAGACGAAATGGTCATTTTTACATCATTATTCTCATTTTGATCAAAAAACATATTAAAATGATTACGCCGTGCGTTTTGCAGGGATCTGTTCCAAGCAAAAACATTTTCTTATGTTTGTAGAATATGATGTGTAGGGCCAGGCGACTCTGCAGCACCACAATTTGAATTTAAAAAATACTGACAGACATTTCTCCTTTAAAAAAAAAATACTCCACCTCCAAGCGATTTTAAAACAGCAGTAAGCCATATTGCAATTTGGCATAAATTTTAATTAATTGTGCAGCCTTCAATAATACAATCGGTAACATTGTCTGTGAATATTCTCATCCAGGTCATTGTTCTCTCTGGGCAAATTGAATCGTAGGCAACTGGACTTGTATTTGTCTAGGAAGACGTTTCCCCTCTTATCCAAGGGGCTTC
>JAQLOL010000024.1:9564335-9582147 GCA_029783665.1 Naso thynnoides
CCTTGGATAAGAGGCGAAACGTCTTCCTAGACAAATACAAGTCCAGTTGCCTATGATTCAATTTGCCCAGAGAGAATCGGTAACATTGTCATTAAAATAAGATACATATTTTACATCCAAAAATATGTCCCATGATTTTTGCAGAACTGCAGTCATAATGAGTTCAAATAAAATCTTTTCTGTAAACAGAGAATTATCTCTCACAGGAGAACATGGACAGCTTGCACAGAATCATTTATTTAGTTTAAGGGTGGTGGGCGATCAGTATCAGTCAAGTGAAGACCTATGTGGCTGGCTAACAGCTCTGAGCTTTGCTAATGACAGCTCTGGGGACGAGAATTCAGCAGAAATGTCTCAAAATTGCTGCACAGCCTGCAGCTACTGCGGCCTGAATTTATCAAGCATCTGGGTAACCGCCTAAAAAAGAGTTTGTCTGTCACAGATAAAGAAATTGAGAGAAACCTCATGTAAATTCTTCTGAGAACAGTTGTATAAATTAGTATTCCCTTTCTTAACATCAGGTTGATTCTATTAATTTTCATCATTAGTAAAATTTGCGTTTGAATGAGTAACATTTGGTGTACTGCAGCTTTTGTAGTTGAGCAGTGCAGGGAAGCATTCTTAACTGCTCACAACGCCACACTTGCTTGTTTTATTAGAGCTATTGATTCCAGTCCAGTCTCATGGGCTTGGCTAGTTTCCGTTCTTTTTCTTCTTGATTTAATTGGTTGCTTTTATGGGCCCATTACACCCATTTGCAACTGGAGGGAGCATGTATGCCACATCAGTACATTTATAATGTGAAAAAACTGCTGCGTGCAGCAACTTAAGTCTTGACCTCACTGCCTCTGTCACGTCATATTGTGTGTGAAACAATATTCACACGTATATCACTTCTTAGTTTAAGATCCTGCATTTCAAAACACATTTCTGGCTGCTTTGGTAGCTGTTCAGCCGCTGCTCATAACCATTCGAAACATGTCAAGGTGTGAAAAGCAGTTACCTCTGTGAAACCTGGAGGCAACCCTTCAGCTCACTGCCTGTATAATTATTCCTTTGAAGTTCAGGAAGCTTTTTTTTTCTTACAAACAGTACTCAAGACAGGCCCAGAAAGCAAGCAAGACAAGGGTGATGACAAACATTACACTGGGAGGCTCTTTGTTGAGTTAGTGCTCTCACAAAAGAAATATACAAAGACTTGCAATGTTGCTGAAGATAAACTCTACAAAGCTCAGAAACCAAACTCTTAATGTAAGGAAATGTTGCTCACATAAACCTACATGAAAAGAATCTGTATAAACATGCAGAAATCAGATTTTAATCTCTCTTTAAACTTTTAATGCTGCAAGACCTTCATTAGGTTTTCATTTACCGCCCTGTGGTCATCAGGAGGCAAACTACTCAGTAAATCAAGGATAAGACACTTCCCTCTAAACCTGCATGGAGCACTAAAAAGATAATTCTCACCACAAATCATGTCACTTTGTGAGAAACAGCTATAAATTATGTATTTTGCAGCTTTTTAATTTGACTGTAAAGTTTAAATCAATCCTTCCTTCCGATTCAGACCTTCACACAGAGCTGTACATCTCTGTCACAGTGGGACTGTACAGACCACCTAGCTCTTAAGGTTTATTAGTCGCAATGAAAGCAGTCATAAGAACTATTCAGTCAAGCTGCCTCTGGACAAAGAACTATCAGGGTCCTAAGATTTAGCCACTGAGCCCAAGTAGATCCATTTTCTGTGCCTGGTGGTCAGGGCTATGGGAACAGTCTGGGCCATGAAAGCCTCCTCTGTCGCAGGAACTGAGGTTCAGTTCAGTCGGTCGATCACCTTTCACTCTCTCGTTCCTTTTTTCCTCCCTGTTACTCTCACTTTTTCTCTGACTCGCTCTCTCAGTCCTGATGCTGCCGCCCTGGATTTAATTCCCTGGGTTTATATTTCAACACCCTCTTTTCTGGGAAACATCCAGTAGCGGGCAGGGAGCCACGCAGATAAAGACTGGCCTCTGATTAGCCTTGCTGGGCCTGCTCCGGTTGCCTGTGTGCCCTTGTGCCCCTTCTACCACCTCGCCGAAGGGGACAGCAGGGAAATGTTACACACCTCTATTTACAAGGGTCTTTGTTTGGAAGGATTATATGTATTGGGCTGGATCTGGATTCTGTGTCCTCCCTCCAGTCTTCTGGTCTCTTTTGGCCTAAATCTGCTATAGCCATAAAGGGGCCCTTCTTATTCACTTTTAACATCCTTTCTTTATTCCCCAACAGGAACTCATGATGGTGGCTATGAATCTCTCAACCCCTTAGCGACTAGCGGTGAAAGCTAAATGTTTTCAACACATGCACTGATGTAGTTTTACAACTCTGACTGAGGCTTTCATGATGCTGAGTTAAATTATGAGGACCAGTAGCTATCAAAATGGCGAGGTGGCTGGATGAGTCTCTTTATTTGAGCATTTCTCCAGACCTGGAATCAAAGCTTTCCAAGGATACGGAGTGGCCAGCCAGTGGGGAAAAACCAGCCAGTGGCAAGGAACAGTTGCACGCATTCCAGAAAAAAAAAAGGGGCTGTAAACGCCAAAATTCGGTGGCCTTTGGCACATTCTGATGCCACTGTTCTATCATAAATGTTGATCTTAGCTATTGCATATTTTAATGTTTCCCTCCATTTGTTAACATGAAGCAAATTATTGTCTCTTGTCTGTGCAAAAGTGCACTGTCATGTCTTCTGTCATCAGCTATTTTTTGCTATTATTTACTGAACTCTTAAGGACAATTTCCTACTCTCTACTAAGCAGGACACATCTCACGTGAACACACCGGCAATAACACGCTCACACTGAGCATGTGAAAGTGGACTGATATAGAAAAATGGCAACATTTCTCTATCTTTGTGTTTGGAAGTGGTCGAAAAATGAACATGCATAGTGAATTACAATATATTTATCAAAACTATCAGAAAAAAGGAAGAAAAAACATTAATTAATAAAATTAGCCAGCTGGATTTAAACCATCAGTCAGTTGTTTGGCCAGCAACTGCTGCTCATGGAAACAGAACAGATTTTACTGTGATAAAAACGAAGATATAAACGTTGGATGATTATCATAAATGCAGGTGCACTGAGTGTAACCAGACAAAGCTGCATTGTGTGAAATTTCCAAAAATGTGGAAGTATTTAATCTGTATTTTCTTTTATAAAAGGATATTTTTTGGCTAAGTATTATTCCCAAAGCTGACATTTTTACAGTCTCAAGGCTTGAGCATGACTTATGGCTGGGAAAGACAGCCAGAGGGATCAATGACTCTGATAACTATCCTGCTCACAGGGGCTTGGCCTATAATTAGAGTAGCATTCACTTCAAAGGGAGCCATAAAAGCAAATACTGTCAGTTCAACAGCAGTTAATTGGTCAGTGGATTTAATAACAAGGATCTGATCTGATGGTGGTTGTAATTTCAGAGGCTGGGCGCAGCCCTGGTTAAAGCTGTCAAAAGGACAATCCAATAGAGGAGGGAGGAGGTGACCCTGAGGGAGAGATTTACAGTACACTCCCAAATGTCACCTGATATTACTGCTCCCAGGCATGCCACAGTGACTGCTGAGCGAGGACAGGAGGAACGGGTTTTTATGAAAGTCAAATCTTTACTAAAATAAACTACAACTTTTGCTTACATGACATAATTTACTAACTAAAGTTTAATGGTACACAGTAAATAAAGAAAATGAAAGACATGCCTGGAAACACCCAAACAAGATGAAGGGGAAGAAGAGTCTAGAGCCAGGCTGGTAACGCCATGGGGCTGTAGCTAAATGCTAATATCAGCATGCTCACAATGGCAACGCTAACACACTTATGTTTAGTGGGTATAATGTTTACCATGCTAACATATATTAATTAACAATGGACTCAAAGTACAGTTGAGGCTGATAGGAATGTCATTATTGATAGAGTGGAGGAGGAATGAATCATAAAACTTGGAAATAAGTTAGCATTGCTAAACTTCTGTTTTTTTGAAGAGGGATTTTGGTGAGATAGATGAATAGGGGACTGACACAAGATTACGGAACTTTTGCGTTTTGTTCTACGTTGGAAAATTGTCAGCAAGTACCCAACTCAAGATTTCTAAAACTTTTAGGTGTCTTTAAAAAAAAAAAGTTTGGTAGCAACTGGCTAAATGAAATACAGAGGTTGCCGAGAATGTTAAACATCATTCCTCCTGCTCACCTATAAATCCCTCCATGCCTTTACCCCTTTCTTGTAATGCGTCCCTGGGTTCCTTATATAAATTTAAGTTACTATTATTATTATCAAGTCCATCACGGTTGCAAATCCTCTTACTTGCTCAGTTTAGTTTTTTATACAAACTATTCAAAATCAAACTTTTCAACATGTTGACTTGTGGAGTTATAACGTGTGTACGGTATATTAGAAAGCTTTGTGGTAATGATGAAGTCATGTGTCATGGTTTAGTCCATTTAATGCCTAATGTTAGCTTTGATACGTTTCAACAAAAATACGACACATAATACGATACATGGTTTGTAATGTACAGGAACAATATGATCTTACTTAGAGCAACAGGATATGGTACAATGCAATGACTAGAAAATTATATAGAATAATTTTTCTGTGGAAAAAATAGAGGAAAAGTAAATGCCTATTTCTGTGCAGGCGTAGAGGAGGTAAAACAATGGAAAATCATGATACACTGGACTACACAAACATTCAGTGCAAGGCCTGTTTTCAATCTGTGTGGACACTGCTGGCGCAATACGCATGATCAGAACGTCACAGAACGAGCAAGAGTAATACTTAAAACTATCTCCCATTATAATACATAACATAAAAAATACATCCACATAATGTTTAATGTTCTGAATACAAGGCACAAATTCCTAGTATCGATAAAATTGATTTTTGCTTTGAAAAAACATTTTAGAACCATACAAGTCAAACTAGAAAAATGATCTTTCGTTTGCCTGTCAATGTAGCTTGATCGTAGAAATATAGATCGATGCATCGATACAACAGACTTATCGGTACAACCCTACTTTATACTTCTGTCTTAAATCATAACAGTGGTGTTTATTTGTGAATATTAGCTTGCTGGACAATATGTGTAAATTTTAGTTCCCCACAGAGCTTATTTTCTTCAATAATCCACAAGACAATTGAAAAATCACATTTACTTTTTGTCGGGGGCGCAAAAAGCATAAAACTTCACTCCTGTGACACTGTATTCAGTCACAAACAAAAGTACTGGACAAGTTGAAATTTAACCCGATGATGTTGTGAAAGGAAAAGTGAGAGTAGATACAATTCATCTTCTGCGGAACATCGATGTCTGCAACAAATTGCATTACAATCTATTCAATAGTTACACCGACTTTTTTCCAAAAGACAAAAATGTGAACCTCATGGCAGCTGCGGCACTAGTGAAAATTTACAAGCGATGACCATAATAATTAGGATTCATCCTCTGGACACCACAACTGTCAAAATTTCATCTTTATCAACTTTATACTTGTTCAGATAATTCCTTCAAGACAAAAGTGTTGCAGCAATTTAATGAGGCACACAAGTAGCACTGCTAAAATGTAGCTGATTTGAAGTGGTTAAACACAGGTTTGCGTGTACAAGTCTGTATTTTCAGTCCGGCAGAGTCAGCAGTTTTTAGGGTCCAGACCCATAATCATCCATGTCTGCCTTTCCTGCCTTCTGCATTGAGTCAGAGCTAAAAAAAAAAGAAAAAAAACCCCAGCATACTGCATAATGTCATCTAGTTCTGATTTTTTTTTTTTTTTTAGAGCTGAGCAAATTCTCAACCTCAGAAAAGGGTTGGACTAGCATGAGCAGCATACGGTTGCCAGAGGGAGCTGACTCGACAGTTTCTCGTTCAGCAGCCTACCACAGCGGGACTGGCTGTGTCTCTGGGTTCACAAAGCTTTTGTAAACAAAGATAAGAAACCTTGGGAGGTTTGTTAAACTGGTAAATATGTGCCATTGTGGGAGCTGAAGCAGTGAGTGGGCCAAACCACAACAGCAGCCGCAGCAGCTGTGAGCGCCTGAAAGAACTACAACCTGACTAATGGATGCACAGCTGCTTCTGACTGATGACAAATTTATGTCAGCGCTAAATTTCCCCTCAGGTGATCTTCAGCTAAGTCTGTACTGATGGGGTTAAAGGACTGTAACTTTGCATTAGTCACCAAACAATAATGGTACTAATCTTGGTTTCTGCTTTGACTGCATCAGAAAAAAATCCCGTCATTCTCTTAAATGTGACCAATAGTTATTTATGCCAATACACAAAGGTAATTCTAATTTTTCTTGACATATTTGGATGTAATTGATTGCATTGGAGCATGGGGAGCACTAACAAGCTGCACTCCAACCCCACAAACGCATAAAGCAAACCAAAGGAGAGACAGGTAAGGTGAAGATGATGTTGCCGACAGCTGATATAAACAGGCTTTGAAATAAACTGCAAGCTGTTGTGCTAATGCTGCTGCTGATGCCTTTTTTCCCCTCATGGTTTTCTGGGAAGTTTGTAGACTGAGCACTGCACCAAACTTGGAAACCAGATTTAAAAGTGAAGTCATTTAATTTTGAATGAGTGTTGTGCGATGTATAAAATTAATGCTAATGTGAAGAACTGTTCCAGTTGTTCAATGAAGAAAATGAAAAGTTGGCATGATTTATTACCCTCTGCTGTCAGAACAGGGAAAAAAAACCAAAACCTTAATCTGCTTCCTGCAGTGTTGACATGTAAAGTTGCCTCTGTTCATCTTTTCTCTTCACGAGTTTATAAATGCAGAATCTTTCAGTTTTGTTTCTAGATATATAATTATATAAATGCTATTTAAGTTGCCATTAAACTTGAAATGACAGATAACATTAAGTAATAATGGAATTTTTAGGACCCTGTCCATCAAAATGACTGATAACAACAAAATCTAATTCAACCTCTACATGGGACTTAGCAGTGACAGTATATCAGTGTGTGGATTTCTGGGGTTAATAGGGTGAACTGTCTTCTGTAAAATAACATTATAATAATGATTTTCTCTCTTTTTTAAAGTTCTATTTCTTTAAATTGTGTATGCTTCTTTGCATGTCTTGTCCTACTTGTGATATCTGACAATATTTTCTGTTTGTCTATTTATACATTCATTTTCTTCTTCCTCTGTAATGTTATCAATGATTTTATTTTATTTTTTTATTTAATCACAAGACAGAAATACTATTATATAAAAATTTAAATCAAAACTTGATTTGGTCAGTTTTATTATCTAATTTTCTGTTTGTGGAAACTTTTTAAATTATCATGAATGTTTTTGTTAATGATATTTTTCTAATGAATGTGAGAGGAGACTGAAGGAACAAGAGCAAACAAATTCAAGAGCTGACTCCAGGCTGGTCCAGCGTGTCAAAAAAAATTCAACAGCATTAAGTTACAGTAATTATACACATCTTATTTTACTGAGGCTACTGGAAGTGCTGGTCTGACACTTTAATTACTGAACTGAAGGAACCCTGGAGATGAACTCCTGAAGCTGTTAAACTTTGGTACAAAATCTGCCAAGGGCAGCTGTCTGCTGCCTGAAGACTGCAGGGTCAAAAGGCCAGCTGAGGAGGATTTGAGACTTAAAAGAGCAAAACTTTTGAGATGAACAGGTTTAAGAAATAAAGCGCCTCACTGTCTTTCATGGGCTAATATGTAAAGATTCTTCACCGTTTGGGGGGAAAACTAGAATTGCCAACAGTTTACATCTATATTTGTACAAACTCATAATAATGAATAATGAGGTTGTGGTCAAAAATGTCTAAGATCAAGGGCAAGAAAGGGCCGATGCACAGTAATCTGCACTGAACGGGAGCCAACATTTAGTGTTGTGAGTATGTCAAGTTTTATCGCTTTATCAGCATTAGCACCTGAGTTACAATCGTTTTAATGAACATTTGTACGTGCAGATTTTTATTTCAACAAACTCCGACTGGTTCATTTTAAATATTCATTTAAACTAAGAGGACATTTGTGCCAAATTTAAAAAAAATTCCCATTCTTAAGCACTCACATACTACATGCACAAGAATGGAACAGCCGACAAACCAAAAACACAATGCCTCCAGCCATGTTTGTCACCTGGCTGAGACGTAACAAAGGTTGGATGTGGTTACCTTCCACCATCAGCATTGGCTCCTTGGCTCCACCGTGGGCCAGCATCTCCCGACGGTAACGCTCACCCATGTCCCTGCCACAGAGAGAGAGACAAACACAGGAGACAAGGAGATAAGGTTACAGTCGCCTGTATTCTCCACCATAAGCTCCTCACACTCTGTCAACCCCTCCACCGCCGCTGCTGCCACTCAGACCCCAGAGCAAAGTCTCCTAATCTGCCCGTTTATAACAGACAGGTGACAGGAAGCAGATATCTGACAACTGCAGGTGGAACTAAAACAATTTTAGAGGGAAAGGGGAGACATGAAGACAGAGAGATGGCAAAGGACGAGAAAAGAAAAGAAAAGAAAAGAAAAGAAAAGAAAAGAAAAGAAAAGAAAAGAAAGGCAGAAAGAAAAAGCCTCAGGGCTTGACTCGATGGAGATGCGGTCGTTTTTCAAAACAAAGCCTTTGTGCTTTTCACCACTGACAAACACTTGTGATAAGGAAGGGTCTGGTAATGAGAAGGCTGGTGGGTGTCTGTGAATTACAGCAGACACCTGCCAAGCCGGTGTGAGTTTCATATTAATGTCATGTTCAATGTCAAGCTGCAGAGACAAACAGTATGCAGGGAAGGCGGCCTGTCAGGAGGCATCTGTCTGAGCGCTCGGAACGCAAAACAGGTTCACAACATTAGTTAAACTCACCATGAACTCAAGGTTTCAAACGACTGAAAAGACAGTCAGGACTGTGGGTTAATTAAAACATACCTCTGTGGAAACTCATATACAGGAGCTGCATGATTAATAATTTTCTGTATCATCCAAAAAAACCCCCAAAAACCCTCAGTCAACATGACTGAGTATGGCTTTACTGTAGGACTCTTTCATTGTTTTCTCATTTAAAATTTAATGATTACATTTGTCATTTTCACCACTGTGATGTAAATTCATTCAGACATGATAAGTTAATCATATGAAATCGAAAGAGCTCAAAGGTTCACACCAGTCTATTTTTGACTTCTCACCAATAGCAGAGATCGCCCCATTCTTCTACAAATGTTGTTGTTAAAATTTGACCACCTGTTTACTTTAGCAGATCTCAGTCTGTATTTTTAACCCCATTCACTGCCATTCATGTTGAAACAGGGTAAAGAAACACTATAGGACACGTTAAAGTATCTAGACACCCCTCTAAAAAGAAAGTCTGTGTTTATTTGGTCAGATATCGCTGAGGAAGAGAGAGAGGAGCCAGGAACCATTGAGACGAAAGTTATTACGCCTGGAAAAATAGTTCCTTACAAGTGCCGCCTTCCAACCACCAATATTAGCTTGAGGAAGGATTTTGACACAGACGTTCTTTTTCACTAATGCTGTCACACACTTTCAGGTACTTTCTGTAACGTTAATTGAATATGGACAAAATGTAAACAAACACTAAATTTTATAAATAAAGCTATTTGGGGAAAAAATGTGTAGGGTTTGTGTAACCTATGTGGCCGTTTTAACAATGGACAATGATATGTATCAACACTGGTCCTTTAACTTATGTAACATCATTAATAAGAAACACTTATATAGTATTTCTCCATTTCTATTGCTCACAAGAAATTAAAGTGTGACATGTTGTAAAAAAAAACAAAAACAAAAAAAAACACTTCAGTGTGTGCCTTTCCCCTCTGATAGAGGCTACCATAGATCCATAACTCTGTTTTAATCAAAAATAAAAATAATGAAATCCCCACACAGTAGTTTTACAGTTAGAAGTATTTTGCTCTTGGCTGTGAAACTGAGAGAGGAACTAAATTGACTCAGCTAAATTCTCAGACAAAAAGCGCAACAATAGTTCCCTCCTATACAAAAGTGAATTAGAAAAACGACCAATTTGGGATAAAAAGTTGTTTGTTAATGAATTTCTAAACTCCAGTCGCTGTCTCACCTGTTCAAAGGATCCTGAAGGAAGCACTGTTTCCACACCATGGAGGCCACAGCACGGGACATGAGGTAGGAGTAGTACTTTGCCCCGTAGCCAATCAGGTGGCTGAATCTCAGCTGCCATGCCTACAAGGAAAATTTGAAAGACAGAAAGCAACAACATTATCACTTTCACTTGAGTGAAAAGATGAGGCATCCTAAATTAACTGCAAACAGGTTCTATTTCATGAAGCTGGATGTGACAGAACAAGCAGGAAAGAAAGATCCCACATAAAGAGCGATACAAAGAGAGAATGCAGCTATTTTTATTTGTATTAGTGTTGGCAAATTGTTACAGGTTTGCTGGACACAGTGTGGACGGTAAGGAACAGCGAGGCCGGGAGTGTTTCTGCTTGTAAAACCTGTTAAAAGAAGCTGTTTCATGAACTTTATGTGATTCTGCAGCTAAACTTCAACCTTAAATAGTCAAAGAAACATCCCCATACACTTTAAGTCAAAAACTAAGCAAGATTTACATTTGTGAAGGTCAACCTTGTATCACTTTTAGTTTTTGCATTGCAAATATACTTAAGTGAATATTACTTTAAAAAAAACAACAACTTTTAAGCAGCTTATTGTCTTTATAGGCGTCTTTACATTAGGGAAATAAAACACACCTCTCCTTCAACAAACCTCAAGGAAAAAACATTAAATCACAACCTCCCAGCTCCTTCTTTAAAGGACAAAACATGGAAATTCCTAAATGGCAAAAAGCCCCCCTATCCCTTCTGTTCTCCCTGCAGTCGCCTGAGGGGGCCCCTCTCCATATCTATAAAGACGAGCTCTTTTATGATCTGTGCAAACGGGGACTCTGGGGGAATTCAGCTGGCAAACACTCAAACATTCAACCATTTAGAGAAGACAGCAGCCGCTATAGTTAACAAAACCATAACAGACTTCAGACGTCTCCCTCCAAATAAATTTAAAACATTGTAATGATTTATACTCCAACTGCAAGTGAAATAATTGGCTGAATCAAAAGGATGCAGACATTTTTGTACCGTGTTTGTACAAAGACCAGCTTCCTCAGCACCACTGTCAGAGAAAACTACAGAACATTTTACTTTCCTTTGTGATTAAGATGACTTTGATCTCTGCAGCTCAAAGTCATTTCCTTTCAGTGATGAGTGTGCCTGACACGGCAGCATTCTGCTTCTAATCCTGGATGTGAGCTGTTTTTTTTGGCCTCTTGGAGGCAGCAGAGAGAGACGCTTCAAACGCAATGTTAACACATTATCAAAAAATTAAGTTGTTATGCTGAACACAGTCGATATGAGGTAACATTAGCATTTATTCTGGTTCTTGTTTGTGCCCACCTGATAAACCAAAGTTAAATATTCACTCTGCACTTATATAGATAACTTTTTTTTGACTTCCTGAGGAAATTATCTGGTTCTTTGCCAGGCCGTCATTACATATAAGAAATTGGTCTTGATGTCTTGCCCTGTAAAACATATTGTTAATTAAAAAAACAAACAAAAAAAACCTCAACAACATGTAGCTGCTAAAGCTCAAAAGTGTTCAGCTTTGTCTGTTTGCAGTTTAGAGTTGAGCATCACCAGTGTGAGCAGTGACAGTGAACCAAAGCAGTAAAGTTGTGGCTTATAAAACCAGAACAATCAGTACATTCACATGCACACTAGACACATTTGACACAGGTCATGTAAACAGCATATTCTGGTTAGATATTCCTACTTTTGCCTTATTCCGAACTAAGCTTTTTACACATTAAGAAATGTTGGTATTGTTCCTGTTTTATGAGCTTCCTCTGGACATCAGTAAGGGACAGCTGGAGTATGTTCCTCAATTGGGGTTCTTCCCACAGTTTGGGACACACGGCCTCATGCTTTTTTATGGCATATTGTCAGCTTTGTGTACTGACAACAAACCAGTCAACAATATGCAAAACTTGCATCGAGGGTACACCATAGGAGGAAAATTACAGCAGTTTGGAAAGGAAGTAAATTCTTCCAAGGTGCTTAAATATCATGTTCATTGGAGTATGCACGGCTGCATTTACACGGGAATATTAGTAGAATATTCCTTTTCATTTACCATGTAAATGGCTTAGTTGGAATATTGTTTTTTTCAGAATTAAAGCAAAAACAAGAATATTGTGTGCATGTAAACATACTCAATGAAGTCCAGACACAACAAAGCTGCACAGAGCTGAGGGGAACACAGTCTTTAACTACGAGCAGCCTCTTTCACTTCACACAGTCACGTGATCTCTTGCTCATATAAAAATATTTTTTAATCTGTTTTGATCTGGTGAGTCTCATTGTGGGAGCAAATACCGAAGAACTAGTTGTTTGGGCGTAGTGACACAGTGCCTCAGACACAACGTGATTATGTTCTGAAAATACCGAACAAAAGAACGTGGTTGCACATGCACCATGTTATGAAATCAAACTATCTCAGTCATTTTCAGAGTGTAGCAGCTGTGACCAAGGCGCTGTGTCACTGCGCCCAGAAAAGCAGTTCCTTGGAATTTGCTCCCACAATGACAATATCTCCACAGTATGGCGAATACGCAGGTCACAACATGTAGATGGAGCATGGCGGAGATTTTTGGATGTGTTTAAGAGGGCTTTAGATGGCGGTAAAGGCGTCTCACCTCTACTTCCAATGAAGTTGCAAAACTGCTTGCGCAGGGCGGTTATCTAGTGACCTACTGAACACATAGGAAAGGGAAAGGCATCTATGTTCTTGTCTTACATCAGGACTTAATCCGCTACATTCCCAAAAAAGTGCAGTAGTCCTTGAAGGAAACAATTGTCCAAGGACATAAAAAGAAAGAAGGGTATTGTGAAAGTACACACTTTTCTTTTGCATCTACATTTTAACTGTATCATACTGAGGTCAAAAAGGCAAAGCAATAGCATCTAATAAATATACACTGATCTTTTAAAGCACACATAGCTCTTAAAAGTCCTTGTAATGAAAGACAAGATAGATTAAAACACTGTTTAGTTGCAGTCCATACACTTCCACAACAACTAAATTCATATATAATGATGAGACAGGATGACAAAGTGTGCTAAACTTTAAAGCAGCTGTTTGGGAGCATAAAGTTCCTCATCTTCAGTTTGATGAAGGAGCCCTGCATTCTGGTCTGGTGATCTGACCATGTTAAAAATGATTAAGCTCCAAAGTGTCGACTTGACAAGAATCTAGTGACTTAAAACAGTAAAAAAGCTCTCCTGAGAGGAATCGTGGCTCAGAAAAGTGCAGGCAAGCTGAAGTGGATCGAGTTTGCTTCGTCAGCTGAACGCAGCAGTGATTCAGTGCCTTGGGTCATGTGGGTTAGAAGCCTCTTTGAGATGTCTGCAGTCAATTCATATTCATAAAAAAGGGGAAGATCAGAGCACCCTGACAAACAATTATTCTTATCGTTCAAAACTTTTTTGTTTTGTAATTTGAGTTTAAAACATAAAGGTAAGCCAGGCTTTCATTTGAAGCCGCTTTGATTTCTTATGTGGTTTACAGCCGTTGATGTTGGGGAGAAAAAAATAAATAAATAATTTTTTTAGTCTGCTGTCGAAGTCTTTGACAAGATAATTAAAAACGCTTGTCACAGTATGCCACGAAAATGACTTTTAAATGTCCAAGCTCTTCTTTGTCTCCAATCCCTCCTCTTCACATCAAATGATAAACGTTGACCTGTGTGAGAGGAAGCAACTAGGTGACACATTAGGGAGATCTCCTTTTGATCCTCAAGTACAAAGGAAACAAAGTCAGCGCAGGCTTTTTACTCTGTTCCACTTGTGAGATAAAACTCCTGGTGTTTTGTTCGTGGATCTAAAGTGCAACTTTTGCCGGATTATGTGTGCTTCAGCGTGCTTTGAAAACACTTTGCTCACTGCTGTTAGCCTCTGCAAACCAGACAAGCTGCAGCTCACAGCCTTGTCTTTTCAGACTCATAATACTAGCTGCAAAAACTTTGAAAGAATTTAATACGGCATTAAAGTCCCAACTGTACGAGGAACCTTTAGCTGGTTATGAAGCAGTTTAAATTTAACACTGCTGCTTCACATCTTACCTACAACAGTGAGGAGAATTTTCACCGATGTGCACAACAACTCAGTACACACAATCCAGAGACCAGTATTTACAGTTCCATCTTCACAAAAGTTTGAAAAGTTATGAAAAAAAAACAGCCATTACAAGCCAATGAAAACTGCCATAGGTGTGGCTTTCCAGAGAAAGGTTGCCAATTTTTTTTGATGAAAATGGCAGGATGGCAGAGGGCAATGCCATGAGACCATGGTGTGAATCTTACGTCCATCAACCAAAGAAGGGCATGTTTGCAAACAGCTCAAAATACAGAAAATTGAAATTTGAACGGGCATATTTCATTGCTTGTTTGACCTAGAGTCATGAAATTTGTACATAGTTTCTCATCAGGACCTATAAGCACCACCCATCAGAAATTACACTTTTATGAAAAATGCTTTAAGAATAAATTTATTGTTTTTGGCGCCATTTACTGGTGACACTGAAATCGAGAACCTTCCATAGGTCTTTTATTGCCATGCAGAGTTGTTGCAATCATATAAAACTTATTATTATTTCTGCCAAGGGACTATGAACATAAATTACAGCCTGGCTATAATCTGGTCTATTTTAATTTCAGACAAATGTTTATTAATTAGGACTGTCTCTCAACTAACAAATAAAATAAAGTAAATAAATAAATCTAAATAGATCTAAACATTCAGCACAATTTCAATGTGGACACCAAAGATTAGTGTCAACAATTCAGTATTTCAGTATAAATGTAAAATCACAATCAAACAGGAGTTCTGTTCCAGAAATGGCCAAAACAGTGTTTTTGAAAAACATCATGAGGTCACAGTAAAGCTGACCTTTAACCTTTGGATATTAAATATCATCACTTCATCATTTTATCTGTTAGACATCTGTGAAAATTTTGTCAGAAATAGGGGATGAATTCTTGGTTTATGTTTTTTTTTTTTTGTCAGTGACCTTTTACCTCCATCATCTAATAAATCATCCTTGAGTAAAAATGTCTGAGCCAAGTTTTAAAAAATTCCCTCAAAGTGTTCCTGAGATATTATGGACAGACAAACTGAGGACATAACGCCTCTGGTCACGTAGTTCTGTGGTGGGGAGGCACAAAGAGGAGCAACCACTTGGTCCCAAAACATGCAGGCCAAGAATTTGCAGATTAAAGAAATGTCAACACAGCAGGCTGAGCGTCTCGCTTTCCGCCATTTATTTCCAAATATTATCTTCGGCTCAAGGGCGAGCATGTGGTCTGTGTTACTCACAGCTGATCCTCTCTCTGTGAGCTCAGCGGGGAATGATCGCCCTGCTCTATAAACTATACACATGTCAGTATCACCCTAATGTTTATAATCTGCGGCTCTCCGTAACCTATTAGCCACTCAAATGTTCACTTTGCTGTGGAAACTTTTCCTGAGCTGTGTTTCCACGAGGGCGGCTGAAGGAAGAGTGAGAGAAACACTGCGGGCGAATTTAGAAAGGAAAACAAGTTGAAGTCTGTCACTGAAGGACCTAAACAAATCTGTTTTCACTTGCTCTGATCCACTGATGAGCCAATTCGAGAAATGTAAAGCTTTGCAGTTATCCTCAGTTCAAGCAGAATTTCAATGAGGAAAAACGATCCTGCTGCGGTTAGCCGTGCACGCGGAGGTGAAAGTGTCTGCTAGAACTTTCAGTTTGGTTTGAACGATGAAGGGGAACGACTGCAACAGTGGGAAACTATATAACATAAACATCAATCTCTGGAGAGTGAGCAGGGGAGTGGGAGGAGTCCAATGAGGAGGAACGGCCAGGACGTTTGCGTTCAGGGAGAATATACAGCAGTTCTGAAATCTCTATTCCTGATGGCACCCACATAATTATAGCTCAGAGCAAATGCTCTATGAAGGCCATTCCTGGCTAAATTATGACTGTTTTTTTGATTCCCTTCTCCCTCCTGGCCTCATCTCCTCATCCACATCTGCAAAAGTGGTGTTGAAGAGCGCTTTTTTTATTAAAGGACCAGAAGGAAGAGTTTCAGTTATTTCCCCGAGGGAGAGCTCATTCAAAGTCTACCTCTGCTTTGTTATTTTAGCAGGACTTCAAAAAAGGCTTTAATCCCTGAAAGGCTGCAGTGCCAGGGTAAAAGATATAAAACCAGAGAGAACAAAGAGGAAGAAAAGAGAAAAGGAAGTAAAAAGCAAAAGGATTCCTAACGTTTGAGATCAACTGAGCAGCAAGAGGCAAGTAATGCAAACTCAAACTCAAAAAACCGTAATCAAACTAAGGATACAGCATTCAAGAGATGAGCTTAGACAGTTGGGAATGTACCGTGTTGGGCGTGTAAGGCAAGCCGTAGAATTTCTGCTGCATCTCTTTCAGGATGTCTGTGGTGGAGCGGCTCTGAGGTTTGCTGTGGTAGATCTGGTCCAAGACGGCGTACAAAATCTGTCCGGCGATACAAAATACACACAGTTTCTACTGAATCAGACCTGCACATACAACTGAATATTTTAAATAAATACAGTCTGGACAAATCAGTCTTGTGTACTGCAATGGTACAGACATGTATGTTTCAAGATTTACAATCGATTGATAATGAATTTAGCTTTAGTTTAGATCAGTGTAACCTCATATATAAGCACAACATCAGCAGCTACTGACAAGTGAAATAAAAGCTAAAACAGGTTAATAGTTTAACCTGCATTATCTGATATACTTACTGTTAGTTTCAAGAACGTGTAACTAAAAAAAAATAGAAGCTTGTATAAACTTTTCACATTTCCACATTTAAATATAAATGTAAGTGGTGTGTGTGTGACGGTTGGGTTTCATACCTGCAGCTGTGTGTCTGCAGCTCCACACACCTTCTTTGACTCACTTAGGCGAGCCACCATACTCTCAGGCAGAGGCTGAGAAGATGAAGACACAGAACAGCTAAAATGAGGAACAACGCTGTTCTTAAATTATTATGATGTACTGGAAATGATCTTTCTCCAGTCCATCAAGTTACGTTTTTACTGGACAGTCTCCATGTTGCGCTTGTGTGTGGATGTACCTGTCCAGTTTCATAATGGCGTGCAAACTGGCTGATGACTCTGTAGTCTGTGGCAAAGTACTCCATGAGGATGGAGGGGACTTCAGCAAAGTCAGTCGCACATCTGGTTCCTAGAGGAGAGACGTCAGAGCTTAGATTGGAGAACAAAAAATGTAAACACAGGATGGTGCGGCTTTGTTCGTTCTTCCTGTGCGAGTTCACACATACACACACACACACACACATACCTCTTGCTCTGCATCTCAGTGTCACACTGACGGCACTTCTAATGAGGACAGTGCAACAATGAAAAGTCAAATGATTTGTGGTGTAAAGATAAAATCAGGTATTTATATCTTCCAAAAAGAAAACAAAAAACCCCAGCAGAATCAGGTAATGACCTGACACACAACTCCTCCTTCCTTTAGACTGAAGGAACTGTTGATTGTTATTTTAATTATCCACAGGTGTTTAAATGCAATATCAAGCAGAGCCTTAACGATATATCAGGGGTCGATATGTATCTACCACAAATAAATCTAGATATATAGATATATATCTAGATTTGTTTATCTACCACAATACTTTTTTTTTTTTTTTTTTAAAAAATATATAATGCATTTATTATTTA
>JAQLOL010000024.1:9582247-9598884 GCA_029783665.1 Naso thynnoides
AGATTTGTTTATCTACCACAATACTTTTTTTTTTTTTTTTTTTACAAAATATATAATGCATTTATTCTTTAGCTAGCAGTTGACTAATAATGAGCAGTACTGATGTTTATCAAGTGATTTTTTTTTGTATTTATTCTGTATTTTCTCAGTGTTCATTTCTACAAATGAACATTGTATTATAATGGTAAATATTTTTAAATAAAGTTATTTGTTAAGAGAGCAGCCTTCTGAGTTCCCTTGTGTAGTTTTATCAGTGCGAAATTGGTCAATAATCTACGTAGAAAAGGTTTTCACTCTGGCTCAAAACATTCACTATATCTGCCATCATATCGGTAACTGCGACCAGGAGCTCTACACGTTGTTCTGTCAGTCGGTCCACAACATTTCTCACTCTTTGGTGGCCACAGTTTTCTCCCTAAGACACTGAAATTTGACATGGAGGTTAAGTGTGTGTGTGTGTGTGTGTTTGAAGGTGTGTAGTTGTATTTATACCAACTGGCTGAAGGGGGGCGTGGCAATGGGGGTGGCCTATTGCAAAAAGGCGCCAACTTCCAAATGGATTCACAGATTTGCACAAGATTTAGTGGAAAGGTTGGTCATGAGCCAAAGCACAGCCGATTGACTGTTCGGGCCAGCCGGCAAAAAAGGTAGTGGGAGTGGCTTGTGAGAAAAAGGATTCACATAACATGGCCAAATTTCATTGGTCATTGCCCCACCCCTACACTGCAGCCCCACCCCATTCCATAACTCATCAACCATTTTTCATAGACTGTAGATTAAAAAAATAAAAGAGAAATCAATTTATGATGCATCTGTAACTTCGTGCTAACAACTGACGCCTGAGACGACTGTAAAATTTTTAGCTGCTGGTCACAGCTATTGTGACTTTGCGCTTGTTCCCCCTAAAATTGGTATCAGTTTCAAAAATCCCATAATGGTTGGCTCTGTTCCAAAAAAGGTGTAAACAAGGTAAAACAGCCTTGAGTGGAGTTAATGGATACTGCTTTAAGTGTAAAATAAATACTCAGCCTTGAATTCCTGGAGAACGTATCCATCAACTTAATCCGACAAGTGAAACATTATCTGATGACGGCTTTGGAAAACAGGGATCATCTTAAATTCACCTCTGGGCTCACACCGAATCAGATTTATTCTTTATTTCATTTGGCCACACAGAACAACCCATGGCTCTGAGCCAGCACTTTAAAACACGTGTGGAATGTGTACAGTGCTGGCTAAATAATGTCCACACAGCTTTTGGTTATTTCTAATTTCTCTGAAAACCTGCTCCCGCCGGCCTCACCTGTCACATGCTGGTAGCGAGTGCGTCCCAGCATGGAGTGCATGGCGTGCCCCATCTCGTGGAAGAGATTCTCCATCATGCCCGGAGTGAGCAGGGTGGGGGCGTTCTTGGTTGGGTGGGGCAGACTCAGCATCAGCACCACAACTGGCAGCTGGTACTGACCTGTCTCTTGGCACCAGCGGCCGCCGCGGATGGTGAAGTGACAGTCCTGGGAGGAAGAGGATACAGACAAGGAAGTAAGATCAGAGGTGTGCAGGGAAAGTGGGACTGAAAAGAGATTTGTTACCTTTTCTGGCATCAATTGGTCACAACTCTTGAAACATTTCACTGAAAGATTAAAAACTTTTGTCTTTTTTTAAATCAACTGATTGGAAGTTAAACATGTTTTACATTTAGTTTGACACAGCATATAAATCATATGTAAGTATAGTTATGTTTTGGCTTGGCTGATAACTTTTTACTCGGTTATACCAGTGAAACTTATTTGATCTGAAAACAGAATTAAGAAAAGAGGAAAGAAGGAGTAAAATGAGATGATCTTCTAATACAGACAGCTCTATTTTTATCTGAAGATTAAAGCAGCATGAGTCTGCGTAAAAAGTATGTATGCACACCTGATGAGGTTTATGTTGCCGTTGGAAGAAGTCACAGTAGATGTATCCCAGTAATCCCTCTGTTTCATGTACCACAGCCTGGGGACAACATGTATCGGATCTTATTACATATCATAAAGAGACACTGATGCATCATCAGCACAAAGAACCAACACATTACTGGATGTTTTGCAGCATTAGTGAGATTTACCAGTTTGCGGACGTCTTCGCTCCAGACCTCTCCAGCACTGGGTTGTTCGGACATGAGTGACACACCGTACAGCTGAGAGAAGAGGCTGTTCAAACCCTCCATACAGGCGCCCAGAGAGAAGTACGGACTGTATAAGCTGGGCTCTATGTTGTACCTGCCATGAGAAAAACAAAACCCGAAACAAAGACATGAAGAAAGCAGCTCAGGGGTCAAACAATTCAACAGACAAGATCGACTAAATGTCCTAAATGGCCTGTTGAGACAGACACAGTTAATTTTAAACAGCGTTTCTGCTTCTAGATGTCTTAATAAAAACAATAGAACAAAACACTCAGTCTAAAGATTCAGTGAAGCAGCATGGGATCATAGGATGTTGATTACATAGTTAAAGCAACCATCATTACAGATAAAAATCTCTGACTGACTCAGGCAGACATGTTCACAGACGAAGTAATGTGTTAAAGGACCATACCAGTGTTATTACATGTCACTGTCCTTTGTCAACATTGGCCACTCAGGTTCCATTAACCCCACCCATTTTTCCTAAAATAGCTTTATTTTTGTAATCGTCTGTGTGAAAATCCTTTATCATGCTAATACCTGAGCTAGGAAGGCAGCACTTGTAAGGAACTATTTTTCCAGGAGTAACAACTTTTATCTCAGCCACTCCCAGCTCTCCTCTTTCTCTCACTCAGCCATTTTTGACCAAATAAATGCAAATGTTCTCTTTAGAAGGGTGAATTTCCTGTACCTTGCAACTTTCTTGTGTCCTACAGTGTACAGAAGTCAAACACAGACCAGAAGGGTCCTTATTCAAGTAACGTTTAGCCAAGTTTGCTTACTTACTTCCTCACCCTGTGACTGGCGTTACCCCAAAAGTCAGTTACAGCGGACAAAATGAAACACACCCTTTTCTTGAATAAAATTATGAATCTTTGTGGTTTTACATTGTTGGAAATTTTCGGGGTGATGAAAGTACACAAGTCAACAAAATATACAACAGATATATAGTCTTATCCAACAACAATCACCAGATGTAAATTGAGCACATTAGTACTGATGTCGTGTTGCAGGCGAGTGGGAGGTCTGCGTATAAATCACCTGCCCGAGTCTGCCAGAGCTCAGAGAGACGTGATCCGGTCCTGAGGCCACCCAGGCTTAAACTGAATACATCCACTGCTGTACAGCACTTCAGATAAAGACCACCAGACCAAAACGCTTGTTTAGCTTGAACACTGCATCTATAGCACATTATCAATGATGAATTACAGACTGCTGCTGAGCTGTTTACCACAAATACACACATATATACAAACACACAAAATCAGTACCCGATTTCAATACAGTATGAACACTTTCCAGTTCAAGTGGTTACTGATGGAAAAGTAGAAGTAAAGAGAAAATGATTGAGAGAGTGATGGAGAGAAAAAGCACAACACAGTGACTCGTGTGTTTAAGAGAGAGATTAATGGCAACAGAAGCAGCTCTGGAGAAACCGCTTCTTGATGCAATCAGACTGCATCTCCAATGTCTTTTTGGTCCTCCTCCAGCTTGCAGAGCCCAAAACCACAAACAGGAGAAGACAAGAAATTTGTGGCAGCATGAAAGAGAGAACTCTGGGAACAGTCACCGACACATGCTAACACATGCTGACACACACGCAGTTTGCCTGCTGCTTAAATCCAAAGGACACATGAGGGATCTATAATGTCTACCATAACGATTTGTGTTGTAAAAGCTCTTTGGAACATTTGGCCTGTCATGTTACGAGTCTCAGGTGAGTGCTGGGAAGGAGAAGCACAGATCATGAGGAACAGATATCAGTGAAAAGGTGGAGACGCTAAAAGAGACCAATGACAGCTAAACTCAGAGTACAGCAGATTTGATTTGGCAAATGGATTGCTGCCAGACAGAGATGATCTGTTTAAATTCTTTGCATAAGTCTGATATTAGAAACAGGGCCCCCTGGTGGCCTCAGAGCATAAGCTGCAACCACTTATCTCTATCGGATCCCCCTAAAAAAGGTATTAAGTGTGTCGATAACGAGATCAAAACAGCTCTGATGTAATACAAAATAAAGGCAATTGTTTGCTGTTGGTAAGGACTTTAGTTTATTTACTTTTACTGAATAATTAGATTTTTTTTTCTTACGCATTGTTTAGTCAGTAATACGTCAGAAAAGTGTCAAAATACCCATCTGGAGACTTGTTCAGGGTGTCTTCAAATTATAAAACAAAGAAAAGCAGAAATTTTTTTTTTCTCATTTGAGAAACTGGAAACGGCAACGACTGGCATTTCTTTGAACATAAATGACTTAAATTGTTAAATAAACAGTTTCAGCACAACTGTCAGTTACTCTCGATGTGAATATTCCTGCGGAGTGAAATGACAAACTGAGTTAGATCAGCTGTTTCAAAAATAACGTGCTTTCAGCAACTATGGTCTGGATAAACACAGTTGAAGAAATATGTGTGTTGTTCCTGTGACGATACTGGAAAAATACACTTACATCCACTAAATACTAATATAGGTTTTAGAGGAAAAAACTTCTCATCACATCAACAAGACACAGCGAGAGAAACAGAGGAGAAAAACTGAGTTGACCTTCATGTTTGGGAACAAGAGTTTTACCTCAGTAATGTGCCAAATATTGGATCTGAAAAATGCACTCATAATGCTGTATGGCATTTTAACTGCTTTATTATCTAGTACACATACACCCTAAATCAATTCAAGATATAGATTGATACAACATACAGTTATGCATACGCACTACTCAAAGATTAAACTGAGCTTTATTTATTCTACAATTTCCCCAATATGTGACAGATGCCAGGCAGCAGAGGAAAACTTAACACACCTTTTTTGGGTCTGTCCTCTCCTGTCTGATTTTTGGTCAAAGATATATGAAATATTTTCAAAGATCCTTGGAAAGCTCAATAAGCCTGATCCACATCTTCCACTCTTTGGCTGTTCTGAGAACAAAGCAGGACTCACAGTTGAAGAGCAAAAGGCTTGGATGCTTGGAATAGTTGCAGGAATAAATAAATAAATAAAATCTTCTATTTGGAGTGAAAATCATCCACCCTTGCATCCACAAATGGCTCAAAAAGATGGTTGTAATAATTCAGACAAACAGAGCTACCTGGGCTAATATTTTCCAGACAGTATGGGAGCCATTAATGACTATTTAAAAGGAAAAATACCTGCAAATGTTTAGTATCTGTACGATGGCTGGATGGCTGGATGGCTGGATTTGTCTTTTCTGGCCAAAGTCTGTGTTTTTTTCTTTTTTTTTGTTTTGTTTTTGTTGTTTGTTTAATGAGGGTTAGGTACTTTGCTGGTTACTTGTTTTTCTTTAAAGATGAACTGTTTATAGGAACATTCGTATCTTCTTTACTTTTTGTAAAGCTGAAAAAAAAAGAAAAAGAAAATACTCAAACAAATAATGCTACACAGCGCACCAAAAGTAATGCTGCGCCTAAAACACATGGAGATTCGAGGCTACATATAAAAAGCCACTGCTACAAACACTGAAAGACAACCTCAACAGGCTGCAGCATGAGAGGTCAATTATACCTGATCATATTGTCCTGAATTAGAAAAAACACTCAGCCAACTCCCAAGCTTCTCCCTTCACACCTTTTGTAACACCTGACACCTGAAGATGAGCTGGGAACCAACAACAGCTCACACCTTGGAGGAATATGACACACATCAGCATAAAACCACCACAAAGGTACTGCAGTGCAGACGGAAAAATATTCACCTTTCAGCACGCAAGACGCCACTGAGGAAAGGATGATCCCACGGCATGAGTTCCTGTAAACACAAAAAACAAACACTGAGCAGATTTAATACTGATTACTAGGGCCTGGTGGATACATCATTTGTCGATACTATCGGCCAGTATTGACCTATTGCAGATATATCTATACCCGCATATTTGTTTTCCGTTAAGTACTGATATTACAACTGTTTTTTAAGGCTGAAAAAAAATACTTGGACTAGTGATTTAAAATGGTGTAATCACATAATTTGTCCAGGAGCTTATTTAATTGTTAACAAGCAAAGTGTTTACTGTTTGGTGCAGTGACGTTTGAAATAAAGTTTGTTAGAAATCCTGCCTCCATTACATATCTTTGTCACACATATTTGATAACCACATTCAAATCATTATATATATATTATCGGCCAATGTATTGGATATTGGAAACTTCTTACTCCCAAATCTCGTTATCGGCATCGGCCCCAAAAATCCCACATTGATTGGGCCCAACTGATTACTGATGCAGTGTAATGTCTTGTGGGAGGAGAATACACAGGTACGTAAAAAATAAATCACTCACAGAGTTACGAGGGTTGAGCTTTTTCTTCATGTCTCTCATCATCTGAAAGTCTTTGGCTGTTCTGTGAGATAAAAAAACAAAACAAGTTATGAATGAATTATCTCCAGGGGTTTGTTTTAGTCTTCTAGTCAGGGTCAATGTGGGGCACAAGGTATCCCAGCATGCATTTGGCTGAAAGCAGGGAAACACCCTGGACATACTAACAGGCTGACAGACACACATTTAAACCTGTGAGTGTTGTAAAGTCTCAGTTCCACCTAACTTGCATTGTTTTAGACTCTACTGTATCCACTGTATGCATATATTTTTTGGAATATACGTGCATGAAAGAGGAGGAAAATGCAAACAACACAAGCAGCCCTTTTGACATCTCTGTCAAAGACTTTTAGGATCTGACTTTACCTGTCAGACAGCTTGTCTGTTAACAGCTGAAGAAAGTTCATCACAGTCTCTGCAAAGGGCAATAAAAAATTAAGTTGCAGCATGTAAAACTACCTGGGACAAGCTGCTGACGGCGCAGAAACCGCAGCTTCGCTAAAACACTTCTGAGTTTAGACCAATAAAACCATAATTACCCCATGTCTATTAAAATTATTACCAGTCATTGTGATGCAAATAGTGAAATTAATCTTTTCACACCTTCCCTACAGTTACAGCACTGACTAATCTAAACCACGGCGGCAATTTAACCTGGTGTTTTGGCCATCGTTCCCTTCAGAGCTCTGTGTCCGTACGACTCGTAGCCAACCAGTTTGGCCAGTTTGTGTCTGCATTTCAGCAACTCTTCCAGGCACTCCATCAGATCTGCGTTTGGATAGAGGTAAATCCTGTAGGCAATTTCTCGCACCTACAAGTGGAAGAGAGAGGAGATAAAAGGCGACATTTAAAAAGCAACAGATCATCTGTGGTTCAGAACAAGAGATCTGTTCATCAACATGAGATCTGCAGATGATCAGATGTAAAAGATAAATTTTATTTTACCATTTCTTGCGTGGTCAGATTGTCAAGTTTTGATACATTCAAGTAAACTGACCATTTTTATTTGACTTTACTTTCCTTAATGTAATTCTGCATTATACAATGCTTTCTAATTTAATTTACTATCAGATTATTAACTCAAAGACTGTTCTTACAGCTGTATATAATGTGAATATGTAAAACCAAAACATTAAAATCATTAAAACTTAAATTATAAAACTACTAAAACTGCTCGACGCTCAGCAATTGCTAATAGGGGCCAGGATTTTATTACTGAAAATCCTCTCAAGAATCTTTTTTTGGGTGTTTTAAAAGATCATTAGTGACTCCCCGGGACAGCCTTACATCTAGCCCAAGGATTTGTTGTATGGCAAAGACGCCACCTGGTGTTAAAAAGGGAGAAGTGTTCCAATGACTCCAAGTACATACCAGGTCATCGGGGGAATCTGCATGTAATCCCGAAATTTGGATGAAGCTTCCTTCACTTGCAAACTGCAGGTGTAAATGTTCAGGAATTGCAGATCTCGCAATTCTGTTGGGCAGATGAGAGCCGACCAGGAACTCATTGTTCAGATCCAACAGCTTCACGTGAAGCGCGACAGCCTCCTTCCTCTGCAGAGAGACAGACAGCAAGTTCAGTTAATACGGTAAACTGGAAAGGGGGAGGACATGTGTTTAAAACTTTGATATTAATACCCCGTATGTATCATTGATAATGTTCACACTTGGGGTTTAAAAGCACACATCACAACAATCTCACCAGTTTGTCATCCAGATGAATCCCACTGATTTCAAAGTCGAACATGAACAACTCAGCCACTCGTCTGAGAAGGCAGAAACACATCAGTCACTCATGATCACAGGGCAAGGCATTATCATTAGTTATTCATATCATTACAGAAAGAAATAAACAGTGACAACACCTACTTCAGACGCCTACAATAGAGTCAAATACTATAACAGAGGACAGTAAAATTACCTCGTATCTGGGTCCAGCTGAGCCATGATGTGTGGGTTGTCCAGCAGTTTCTTCAGACTTTGGCAAAGCTCAACGTTCGTGTTCAGCCTGAAACATAAAAGTAGCAAACATGAACGCGTCTGTCTTAATTTCAACACACAGAAACACATCTTTTAATGACAAGTATTGCTTTAATGCTGTGAGCAGTTATGCAACATGTTTTCTGTCTGGATGACTTCTGGGAAAAAGCCCTGCGAGCTGTCAGTTCCTCCCCCAGCTGTATCAGACTTGATCTAATACAATTCAAAGTATTACATAGAATCCACTACAGTAAAGCCAGGCGCGCCAAGCTCTACCCCGGCAATCAGATGAGAGAGGAAACAGATGTCTCCAGACCTCCCAGACCCCCTGTGACTTGACCCACATGTTCTGATGACACCCCAAATTGTTATTTCTCATTATTATTTTATTATTTTTCATTTATTTATGTGTTTATTTGTTCACCTGGCTGCTGTATTTATTGGGGTGGGGGGTGGTTGACCTAGATGTAAGAGATCACACAAAAATGAAAGCAATTTCTGTCATGCTGTATTTGCACTACCTACTGACCACTCGTTCACTAAAATATACGGGGAAAACGTGTTTTCTGTTTGATCATAAGCTGCAAGTGTGTCTGTACAGGTGAGATCAGTATAAATTTCCTCTTACTTCTCCACAACAGTACCAATCTCTATGCAGGTCTTCTCCGCCGCCTCACGAAACTCTGGATCTGGATGTGCTACTTTTATAAAGTCTGCCTGAGAGAGCAAGAGAAACTACAGATTACTTACAACTCTGCAGAGAACACAAGAAGCCTATGATGCACTACATGCATCAGAGGTTGCAGCACAGGTTCAGAAGCACCAAAGTGTTGTTGCTATGGTCAGAAATGCATGGAAACGGTCAGGAATCATCATAACGCTTCAGTTTTATCACCCTTGCAGCCCAGACAGTTCGGTTTTCAGGCATACAAGTGCAGCAAGCTTATCTAGCATACACTGAAAACAAACTAAACTTCTTTGCATTTAGTATCGCAGCTCGGTACATGAACATAGCTGGGGTTGTTGTAGAGTTGAGGAAATTCTTATTAACCAACAAAACTCATTAGAGGCTCTACACGATACTGCTGCACAGGAAACTGTCTCTAAGATTCTTTGTATGATGTGTAATCAATATAATAGACAAACAGCAGTAAAATATTCCCACTCAGGGATATTTCAAAATTTTCTGTGCATATCTTCCTGATGATGTATGATGTCTGTTGTTAGGTATTTTGAATTGTGTTAAATGCATTTTTGATATTAATATAATTTAGACTAATTTCAAGCCCTGGTGGGACAATAATTATTCTACTCCAGTCTAACACAGGTATACTGCTCTCACCATATAACTGGTAACCAATGCTGCATAAAATAACAGGAATAGGAAGCCGTGTACGGTATCCACGAAATGTTGAATGGTTAATCGAGTCTTTGGCCAGTTATAATGCAGTTTAAGCACATTTTGGATGATGCACTCACCAGATCGGCCACTTTACACAAACCATCTGAGAGCTGGTCAAAAGACTCTACTGTCTCCACCCCCGGAGGACCGGAACAAGCTTTCCCCAGCAAACGCTCCGTGTTTTTTAGGGCTGCCTTGGTGGCAACCTGGAAGCCTGCAGGACAGCTCAGCTCTGGCACACCAAACAAACCCTGAAAGCAAAGGTCACACACACACACACACACACACACGGGAATGTCATAACAATTTAATCACCGACTGGGGCGACTCCTAAACATCTCTTCATTGAGGCTGCAGGCATTAGTGTAGCTGTGTTGTGACTTTACTGACACACTGAGGACAAATACAAACCCCATTTTTCTCGAACAGGTTCAACCTTCTGTGAGTTTTTGCATTGAAAGCAGCTCCAACAGGAGACCACGTCGTGACATTTCTCCGAACATGCGCCCACAAGCTTCTGGGCTTCACAAAGTAAAGCAACTGTTTACACGCAGACATTTTATACTAACGCCAAATCTGCTGTATTGTTCTGTCCTACAGGTCAATGAAGCTGGTAACTTAGTGTCGACGGTGGCTGACAGAGGACATGCTAACGTTAAACTTTGACGTAACGTTCAACGCTAACGTTAAGCTATTGGCAAAAACTGGAAGAATAACAAAACAACAAAATACAAACAGAACAAACGTTTGTCTTCGGGGAAAGTTACATTGAAGACCGACTTGCTTGTCATGTGTGAAGCAGCGTAGCTGTCAGCCCAGTCTGCTCAACTGCTCACATGTTAGCTCACTATCAGAGCCAATCCAAACGACTGCAGCAGCCCGTTCTTCCGTTAAAAAAAAGATTTACATTAAGGAAAATTATCTTCATAACAAAGAAAAGGTTACGTTATCGCGATTAGTATTTATGTTGTTGGATATCAATAAAAAATTGTGGAAACCAACTGTGTCGAAAGTGCGATACAAAAACACGTACCGTCGTCACACACAAGCGACGGAAGCTTGTTTACCCTTCACAGTAAAAGCGCGTAATGTCGAAAATAACAAGTACTGTTTCCCATTTACGTTTTACGAGATTATTTTAATATACAACATAAGTGAATAACACTAGAGCAAAAATACCGAGTTATTACAATAAAGGCAACAAAAACGCAAAAGGGTTATCAATTGTTATTTATCTAGAATATGACAAAAGATTTAGCTGAAATCAATTGTTTTGTTCTTTGGAAGTAGCTCATGTTTTAATGGGTGTTTGGTCATGAAGTATTCAGAGACAAGTACCAGAACTGCATGCAGAATTAATGCCTCCTTTTAATAATTCAAATTTGACTATTATTACTATTGAAATAAATTTACCTCTTAAGAACAGACATAATTGAGTTTAAATTATTTTATTGATGGAATGGACTCCTTATTATCCTAATTTTTACTGTCCCTTTGAACCTGAAAAAACAAAACAAAACTATGACATGAAATCTTAACACAGATGTCAACTATTTCACACTCATTCAATGAAATATGATTCCACAACACGAACACTAATGCTTGCTGAAGCCCAGCATGGAGAGGTAAATTAGACAAATCAAATGGCTTAGAGATCTATTACAATATATCATCATAAACAGATAATTGATATGATGTCAGTAAATAGGAAAAAGTCAAACACAGAACACACCTTGAAACGATGTCTTTATTGATAGGAGAAATAACTCATTCATTGCACTCCACAACCACATTGCGCCAATAGTTTTCCTGTGAAATCTGTTATTAAAGGTGTAGTACGAAAAACATTAATATGTCATAAAGCGACTGTATTTAGAAACCTCCCCATAAACAAAACTAAACCATGTGACTGGCAAAATGTTTTAAGTCAACTCTGAAAAAGAATTTAATACTGAAAGTAGGTAACACAGAACAATAATAAAATGTCTTCCCAATATGAGAAATCACAGTATTTTGCAAAAAGTACTTTTGGTTTCTTGTACTTGGCAAAAAGGTACCAATTTGTGACATATGGCAAGACAATGCAGTTAAATGTAAAAAAAAAAAAAGGAAAACAAAAAATAAAAAAGCTCAAATTTAAATAAAAGTTTTGCTACTGACTGATCGCCAAACCTTTCAGACACCATCATTCTCAATCACATATTTACATCTATTCACTAGAATACAACACAAAACTAATTTTTTAAAAATGAAATGTAATGGGTGGAAAAAAATAAAATAACTTTGTCCGTTTGGCTCATATCAATCAATTATACAGTCAAGCAAGTGTGGATTTACAAAGGAGTGCTGTAGTCAAAAGTCTGAACATGGTTTCGTTTTGTCCCAGTGAGTGTGCTTGGACATCTGCCGACCTGGAATTGTTTCTTGTTCTTATTTTAGCTCAAAAAACAACTGCATGTCTGAGACTACAGTAAACTTAGTTGACCCCTGAGTTTCTAATGCAAAACTAGTGTATGAAATACCTCATTACAGTGTATCTTAGTGCAAGCCAGCAATATGCTTGATTAAACAGAGGTATATTAGATAGCACCCAAGCTGACAAGATTCCCCAGAATGGTTACTCTGCTGGCCAAATCACAACAAGCAGTATGGGAGGTGGCGTTTTGCTCTGTATTTCTGTGAAAAACCAGCAGTTCAAATGCTTGAATTTGTATTACATCTATAAACATGTTTTTTTTCATAGAAAATATAAATATCCCTGAATGAAACAGATTCACAGCATTTTCTCTCGAGGACTCCAGTGCTACTACCATAACGTGGCCATCAAGTGTCTTTAAGGTCTCCAGTTTAAGTCTGTCTCTGTTTTCCAGCCGCTACGTCCTTTTATTCGCTGTCGTGATAAGTCACCGTCCGCTTCCCCCTGTTTCGAGTGTTCACACGTGTCTTTCGCTGCGGTTTGCCGTACGACTCGTAACTGTCGTCCTCCTCCTCTGAGGCAGACCGCTGGCGGCGCTGCCTCAGCTGGCGGCTGGCAGTCCTTTCACCAGTCCCAGACCGTGTGCGGCTTCTCCTCTTTGGACTGCTGTGGGACCCTGAGCTGGCAAATGAGTTTTCAGAGGCTGAGGATGACTGCTCGCTTTCTGAGTCAGAGCTGTGATTGCTGCTGCTGTAGCTTTCCTTCCGCTTGTGTTTTGGCCCCCTGGCATTCTTTTTCCCGCTCCCTGAACGACCAGCGTCTTCGTCCTCCCCGCTGGAATTGGAATGGGAGGAGGTGTCCTCCTTGTTGCTGTTACCATCCAGACGTTTGAATTCCCTTTTGGGACGCTTTGAGGAGCCTGACCGGCTATTTTTATTGTTGTTGGACACTGGCTCCTTCTCTCCATCCTCCTCGGCATCTTCTGAGTCTGAGGTGTAAATACGTTTTCTCTTGGAAGATAGCTGATTCCTGGCTTCGCTGGGAGAGGTTCTGTTCGGCTCCTTATTATTCCTGCCTTCCCTGGATGCTGTGACTGTTTTGTTACCGTTTCTTTGTTTCCTCTGGCTCTCAGAAGCAGAGTCTTCCTCAGAGAGAGAGTTGTCACTGATGTATTTCTTTTTTGGTAGTGCTCGAAGGCTCCGCCGTCTACGTGACGTGATGTCTGAATTATCAGACTCGTTGTCTGATGAGCCAGTGGAGTGTTTCCTCTTCGACTTCCTCTTGGGTTTGTATTCCTGCTCAGAGCTCTCTGAAGCCGAGGTGTCACTATGAGGCTGTTTGGATTTACTCTTGTTTCTTGTTGACCTCTTTGACCTGGTTTCAACCTCAAATTCTTCACTGGAGTGATTGCTTTCTACATCACTTTCTTCATCTTTTTTCAGTCTTTTCTTACGTCGGCTGGATCTCTTTGGAGAATCACTGAGTTCTTCTGATTCTGCACCATCCAGTTTATTAGTTGAGGCAGATTTTTGTTTATCTTGGCTTTTCGAGGGTGTAACTTTACTCTTTTTCTTAGAGTCCTTGTGGATGGCTTCTTCCACATTTCTTCCATTTTGGTGTGGGTGTTTCTGAGAACTGTGGTCTTTGTTCTCTTCATCTGAGCTTACAGGAGGTTTGTGTCGTGTGCTCCTGCATTGTTCCCCGTCCTCTTCCTCCTCACTTGTGATCCTCTTTTTCCTGGCTGTGCTTCTGGAGGGTTTCTGAGACACAGCCTCCTGTTCCTCCTCCTCTTCTTCTCCAGAACTCTCCTCTGTGTCATCATCTTTTTCAGAGTTGCTGTCAGACCTGTGATGTTTTGCACTGTGTCCGTTCACATGAGACAAAGTTTCTGCATGATAAAGGAGAAATAATTAGCTTGTATATATTTATAGACAAGACAATGTTCTTTGCAAGTCCAAGCTAGTGGCAACTCAAAGTGCATAATGAGGACATTTCTCACCTTTTCCCTTGGTCTTAGCAGCTTGTCTTGATTTCCTCTGTGTGTTCGAACTGGTGTCTCCATTCTGCTGATTCTGTGAGGAGGATGACGCATCGCTGTCATTTCCGCTCTCCTCATCCTCTGATTCACCACTTGATTCCTTCTTTTTCTGAGATGCTAGAAAGCGAAACAAGGGCACAGTTGAGCCACAAATTCACCCTGTGAGCTGCCTTAAATATATCAAATGTCTTTGGAGGAAGAAAAAGGAGTGTTTACAATTGCAAGATAATTACTGTATGATTGAAATGCTGAAAAAGAAATTGCCCACCTCGTGTTGAAGCCTCTCCTTCAGAATCTGAGCTGCTCTGTATCACTGCCGTGCGTTTGCTGGCCCGGATTGTTTGGCGGAGGCGGCTGCTACTCCTTCTTGGCTTCTCTTCCTCTTCCTCATAATCTTCATCTGATGCTTCGAGGAGTTTGATCTTGTTCACAGCCGCCCTCGCAGTCTTCCTCTTGAGTGACCTGCGCGCTGTGGTTTCCTCCTCCCTGTCAGAGGCCTGGGATGTGGCTCTGTCAGAGTTGCGGTGGTGACGTCTCTCCATGCGAGACAACCTGCCGCCATGGCCGTTCACCTCTGCTCTGCCCTCTGAAATCAAGCCGTGCAGAAGGATGTTAACATGGTGGTTGGTAGGGTTGGGTACATCGCTGAGGGTGAACCTGAAGCCTGTTTACCTGTGCGCTTTCTGTCTGCGGCAGCGTTTCTGGTCTGCCTTGTGCTCCTGCTGTTTTTACTCCTGCTGGGGTAGCGGCGACCTGAAGACTGGGAGGACATCTCTGCATCCTCTCCATCTTCCCCTTCACTGTCAAAATCCTCTTCTTCATCCTCTTCTTCCTCTTCACTATCACTCTTAGCAACTGACAACAATAACAAATCTTTAGTTATGTCTTTTCAATACACAACTTAAGAATGTCTCTTTAATATAATGTGATTAAAACTTGACTCTCTACCTTTTTTCCTCGGCTTGGCACAGCTGCTTCTAGTGACTCTTGCTTTCTGTCTGAGTTGATGTTGCCTTGAGGAACCTGGACGTTTCTCCTCTTCCGACTCACTCACCTCACTCTCACTCTCAGACTCTGAAGTAAAAGAAATATTTACATTACATTTATTTGTCCTTTACAAAAAGGGGTTTGAAACTCAGAAAAGAACCAGAGCTAAAAGTCATCAAGAATTGGACCACCTCCCATGAAACAGCTTAAAACATGTTTGAGAGCTATGCTGCTGTTTTCTTTTTAAAGAGGTGAGATGGAGCCTAAAGTGTGTAGGTGTAGTCTGAAAATGTGTTTTAGCATGTGATGAAGGGTCTTTTGTACCTGGAGTTGATGAAGCAGCTTTGGAGTCCTCTGAGGAGCTGTGACCTGAGCTGCTGCTTCGACTCCTGCGTGCTCTCTCAGGAACAGAAACTTTGGCTGAGGTAGATTTGGTCACTGATGTCGACTCCACTTTTTCCTGAGTTTTTACAGCAGCACTCTTTTGACTTGGGGAAAAAAAGACTTTCATCAGACATTGAAAAAAACAGGTAAAGTGCAAATGTGCTATCATTTACACTAAAAAGCATGAGTATTCTGAGTACCTGCAATGATACATGTAGATTTTTCTAAAGCACATATTCTGTCAATATGTTCAAAGAAGACAAAATAGCAAGAATTGTAAGGAACAGTATTTTAAGTCCTGTTTGAATCTATGCCTACTGACTCGCTCAAGCACAAATCTACAGTAGTTCTCCTCAATTTTGACCAGATGATCTGAAAAAATATTGAACTTGAACAGACCTTGTTGTAGCGGAGGGCTGATCCTGCTGCTGCATTTTTTTGCGGAACCTCTGACTGCGGCGGAGCCTATCGCTGCTTTTAATTGCAGTTTTGTACTCAGATATGATTGTTCTGATTTGCTCCTCGAAGAAGGCAGAGAGCCGTAAGGTCATGCTGTAAATCTGGAATAAGACGAAAATGATGAGACAGATTACTTCAAATTACCCTGAACTCCAAATTCCATAAAATTACTTATTTTTCATTATAAAATCTGAACTTTAAAGTGGAGATGAAATATGGAACAATATGAATGTAGTTTGTTTCATTTTTACCAAAGGCAAGATATGGCGCTGAATGGAAACTTTGCATTTATCTTTTATTACTAGAAAAACAGATTGTAGTTCACTCTTTCGTTAATAGGGCACAGCCATCCTCACACGAGCTAAGCACTGACATCACGGGTATGGTGCTGCTTGTAGGGGAACCTTCTGTCGATGGCGGGGGGGGGGGGAAAAAAAGTGCAATTCAAGTTATCAGCTGCTTTGACGAACAAAATTCCG
>JAQLOL010000024.1:9610103-9629683 GCA_029783665.1 Naso thynnoides
CCCGCACGATTTTAGGCCGGAGAAAACCAAAGTGCATTGAGAGTTCCCTGACTGTGTGGTAGCTTAAGATAATTAAGTGGACCGCCAGTGGGCGCTAGCCTGGCTAGAACAAATGCACACAAACGACTTTTCGAAGACTTTCTGTGATGGGAGGAAAAAGAAACCTACTCGACAGCTGCCATAGATAATGCGTCTCTTCTTTGTAGTATACATAGCCACCTCCTCGTCTCCTTTGGCTGTTCGAATGTCCTCCTGATCCCTGAAAAACAACGTACAATTTTTAATATTTAAAAGGAGAAGTTAGAATATCTGGAGCTAAAGAAATAAAAGCTCACTTAGTATCCCCAGTATATACTTTGCCATAAGCACCTGTCATGTTTGAGGTCAGTCAGTAAACCTTGGATGCCTACAATCTAAAAATAATGATACTGGACCTTTTGTCTGCTGTTATCATTGAGGTAGCAAGGGCCCTCTCATGTTCTCTTTAACTCTTTGGATGCGTCTTTGTTTTTCATGAAAAACAGGCTTGTGAAACTTGACTTGCTTATGAAGTAAAGCGAGTTAAATGTACTTTTTTGTGTAAATTTGTAAAATGTTCAGAGATTCTCTAAATATTGTTCTGATCTCAATTGGAGTATAATCTGTTCAGGTCTAATTGAAATTTCACATTCTAAAAAACAAAGATTTGCGCATTACGTTAATATTATCACCTTAGTAATATAAACCAATATAAAGAACAGGCCAGCATACGACACACCTCACATCTTAAGCTAATATTGTCATTTCAGGCCTTTTTTTACCTGTAGCTGCTGGATGACAGTTCAGGCACCACCACCCTGCGTCTCCAGGCCTGCAGGTCTCTCTCTGTGGCCATTTGGCTGCGAGGAGCATTCTGGTGCATCTGCCGGACGCCTTCTACCTGTCCACTGCGGCGCAGACCCACATTAGGGGGCGACTGCACGTCTGCTCGATCATTCACAGAAACTGTAATGAGGAAAAAAAACAACAAAATATTAAGCTTCACAAAAGGAAGGAAATCCAACAGCTAGCCTCTATCAGCTCATTAGAGCTGCAATGATTAATCAAATAATCGATAAATCAATCGATAGAAAATTAATTGTTAACTATTTTGATAATCAATCAATTGTTTCAATCATTTTTCAAATAAAAAAGTAAAAAGAATTGCTGATTCAGCCTCTTTCATGTGAAGTTTTACTGCTTTCCTGTGTCTTTTGTGTTTTGGGCTGTTGTTTGGACAAAAGAAGCAATTTAAAGACATTTCACATTTTGACATTTCATGGAATAAACAATTAAATTAAAAATAATTGTCAGATTGATCGATAATGAAAATAATCATTAGTTGCAGCTCTACAGGTCATAGGATCAATATGTCAGCTAAAGCAATCAAAGATGGTGTATTGATACCCCTGCGTGGTGTGCTTGGAGCTGGGGCCACGGCTGGGCCCTGTGCCTCTGCCTGCCCTTCTGGTCCTGCTCCAAGGCCTGGCACCACCTCCGCCCCAGGCTGGTTTTGCTGGTCCTGTTGCTGCTGGAGCTGCCGAATGGCCTCGTCAAGAAGGCTACTTCGTCTTACCGCTACCTCCTCGTGCTCTGCAGTCTGCTGGCTGATCACCTGCTCCACCACATCGCCATCACCTGAAGATGTCATCAAACAGGGAAAACGGGAGTATGAGTGGGATGATAGCTGGTCAAACACTTACACTCTGCAAGTTAGAAAGTTAACAAACTTCTAAAGACATTGTAGCAAGTTAGGTAAGGTTCAGACGTTGATGATGGTTTTGTGATTTAGATTTTTATTTTCAAAAAGTCCATTTCCATCTTTAAACTTCACAAAGGGAAATTATGGTCAAATAAGGGCCTGTATGTGGTTAGTTCCATTCTTACTGGTGGCTACGTATCCCAGCTGAGGAACCAAATGTTCAGCAGCGATGTTCTCCCGCCCCGGGACAAGACGCTGGTACCTGAAAATCAAGTTGAGAAACTTTGAACACACACAAAATTTCATGTAAAATCAATATTACTGTTAAGTATCAGATAATCAAATAAGATTGTTATCTGCACCTTGTATTGTTTTTCATAATGCCATAGGGCATCGAGAATTGAACATTCAAACATCTGAAGCCACAGGTAATGAGGAACATATTGCTGCCGTTCAATGAAAGGAAGATCATGTCTACCTTGGTGGATGTGGGTTTCCATCCACGTCCACTAAGAAGGGTGGGGGCATGAGGTGGGGTGCCTGCTGCGTCTGTTCGTCAAGCACAAAGCCGTTTGTGTCCCTAATCAGCGGTCGGTAGTCTGTGTGGAAGAACACCTGGTCTGGAAGCTGTTAGGAAAAAGCCGTTAGATTATCAGATGTGGTGTTGCTCTGCTGCTTTTGTTATATTCATGCAATGTGGGATTTTTCATTATTACGCATTGTCGTGCTACACAGTGGGCTTTGAAATTCCACAAACTTTTACATTTTATAATTTTGTGAGATGTAACACATGCAGGGTGTTACTGTAGTTTTCGCTCCACAACAATGATGAAATGTTTGTGTCAAGATTTAAAGGTGCATGTGAGATTTAACCTTGCCTTGTCATATGGCTTAGAGCTGCCAAAGCCAAAGATGAGCAGATGGCCATGGGAGTCCGTGCAGGCGAAACGCTGACCATCCGGGGTGAATTTGCAGTCGAAAACAGCTCCATGACCCTGGCCCTCAATCTGGATGAAAAACACAAAATCACCCCATGTACAAAAACGAAGGAAACGAGCAAAACAGACTCAGCACAAGGGTGGAGTTTTTCACGGCACTCAATCACAGTGTGTCCCCTTGCATGATTTTGTCCTTTTTCTACAGGAACTCAAAGTAGAATTCTGAAGTAATCATGGTTGGTTTTCTGTTACTCACTTTGGGCAGAGCAGGACTGGAAATTAGCAGGGCTTTAGGACAAACTACCCATGAAAAATCTAAAATTGCCAGTGAGATTGGTATGATGGGGGTTTTAATCATTCCTTATAAAATAAAAAGTGGACTTTCCAGATTTTAAAGTTACTCTGTATTTGCAAAGCATGACTTGAAAATGGCCCGCTAGGCATCCATACCTGCCTGCACAATTTCTGCCCATTCGTCCTACATGCTGGATTGTTTACCAGGGCCGGGCACCACAAGCTAACTGGCCAGGTAGTTCACTCTGTATCGACTGGCTTTTAATATGTTAACCACCCGCTAAGCCATGACTCAAAATAACTCGAAATGAAGTAGAAACGGGTCAAGATGAAATCACCTAAATCACCTACAACAGCCTAGGACGCATGGATGTATGCACATGTCAGCAGTGTTCTTCTCGCCTGAGTCAGGGAGCAAAAATAAAGATTGGAAATGAGGATGATGCTCAGGGGAAATTTTTTTTCCCAATTCGTACAGAACTCTGATGCCGTGGCGAAAACTTTTAGATACCTTTTAAATTCGTCAGACTTGTCCAACAGCACATGAATAAACGGAGGTGGAAAAACAAATACCGAAAAGGACTGTTCAGTATGAAGGAGCAGATTAAGGAGACCTGAGAGGATGAAAAACACTTTATGTCAAACTGTGATGCCTAAGGTAAACTGATGTTTGAGTCACACAGACAACACGTACTAAGCTAAGCAATAAAGTTGGCTGTAGGCCAAAGAAGGCAGTCCGAGGCACTCTAATGCAGTATGATAAAAAACCTTTATTGATCAGGGATAGACCAACGCGTTTCGACGCGTTATTAACCAGAAACTGTTTAAAAACAATAGATTGAGATATGTTTCTCTCTAAAATTACTATTTACAATACTCTATAATTGTTAAAAATATTCATATTCAGAATAATTCTGTAAAAACAACTCTTAAATCCATGTATTTTTCACCTATTTAAAATTATTTCTTATCTGGTGTGCACCAAAGGTTTTTGTTTTGTTTTGTTTTTTGGTTACAGCATTTCCTTGTCTTGCATTCTTTAAGAAATGTGTATTTTTTATCTTTGTTGTGTCATGTGGGTGGTGCCCTGTGATCACATGATTAATGACCCTTTAAATACACACCCGTGCTCCATTATCTTTTACCCTGAAGAAGACATGTAACGTCGAAACACATTGGTCTATCCCTGATCAATAAAGAATTTTTATTATACTGCATTAGAGTGCCTCGGACTGCCTTCTTTGGCCTGCAGCCAACTTTATTGCCACAATTTTGTAAGTCTTGATGAGCACCTAATATTTTTACAATTTGTACTTTTTTACATTTTTTCATTCCTCCTTGGACCCAGACTGTAGCACTCCCTACTGCTTTCTTTCACGTACTAAGCTAAGTTTGTTTTCTTTTGTTATAATGTTGCTTATTGCTTTTTGTCTTGTGCATTCTGGTGTATCTTTAATGCCACATGTCCAGCGCATGATGTCCAGTGCTAAACTCAACTGAAACTGTTCTCTTCTATTTTATTTACAAAATTTGAAGATAGTAGCTAGAACTTGTTGTTTTCACAATACACAAGGTCTGGAGTCTAGTCAAGCCATATTATGAGTGACTGAGTAGTGTTTGTTTATCATGCAGAGCTGCTGTGTTTATCATCATGTAAATGCCACGCTCTGATAGTGCCAGCGTACCATGTTGAAGTAGTGCTGTGTGTTTGTCCCTCGCATCAGATCCCATATGAAGACATTCCCATCGTGGCCGGCAGACAGGATGATCCTGGGGTCAAAGGGGTGTGGCTCCAGGACAAACACCTCAGCCTCATGGCCCTAAGAAACAAAATTCAAGTGTGTTCCTTTTTGTAAATAATCAATTTGTTGAAAATAAATGGGGTGGTTGTGCTATTCACTGTGCTCTATATTTCACAAAAAGAGACAAAACACTGTGCACAATTACTTTGAGGATATGTAGCAGCTGTCCTGTGTAGGAGTTCCACACTTTAAGGAGATGGTTGTTAACAGCCGTGATGACTGTATTATCATGGCGATCCCACGCTACCATGGTGACTTTGGGTTTGAAGTAGCTCTCCTCTTCATTCATTGGTTCAGCACTGAAAAATCCAAGAAGAAAATTCACACACTTTAGGTTTCAACTCTCAGTAGATGTTGTCTAATAGTGATACAGTTAATGAACACACAGCACAAATGACAAACTAATTTGTTGCTTTTTTCTCTGTTTCCTGTTGCATTATGCATGTTACCTTGCTTCCCTCCGACTTCCATCTAATTTGTTTTAATCACAGAGCTCAAGGCAGCACATTGATTCGGCCAGCCCCTCCTTGCCCTGATCTTGCTGTATCTTTCTCAAAAAAATAAATAAATAAAATATAATAAAATAAAATTAAATTAAAAAAAATAAATAAAATAAACCTGAATGACAACAGACTAGTGATGTCTCGATCCGATCACGTGATTGGAAATCGGGGTCGATCATGTGATTTTCAACTGATCGAGATCGGGTGGAAATGATGGGGTTTCTTAAAATGTAACATTCCACCGTAAATATTACACAGTTTACAGCAGGCGGGAAGTAGGCCTAACTCTCAGTTAACGTTAGTAGTAGTGAGCTGGTCGCCAGTAGGCAGAGCAAACGTGAAGCTGAAAGAGACTTGAAAAATAAGAGAAATTGCCCGAGGACAGCGAAAAGGCCAAAAAGATCACAGCCAAGACAGCCTAAAATTATTGCGTTGGATGACCAGCTGTTGTCTGTGGTTGCAAACGTGGGATTTTGCCGTCTCCTAGAGCACTTGGAGCCATGGCATGAGTTGCCTTCTCGACACTACTTTACCAACACAGCTCTGCCGGTCCTTCACAACAAGCTACGTGACCACCTGCTAGTCCTTTTAAAACACGTGCCTACTTTTGGATTTACCACATACATATGGAATTCGCCTGTTTGCCCAATGTCACTGCTTAGCTTCACTGCACAGCGGGTCAACTCCAGTTTTAATTTACAATGTGCGACCTTGCATGCTCAGCACTTCCGCAGATCTCATACGGCAGAGCGTGTGAAACAGGCAATCGAGGGGATGCTGAACAGTTGGGGAACAGAGAAGCAACGGGGTCCATGTAATTTTGTGGGACAACGCACGAAATATGAAGAAAGCCATGGATGATATGGGCGTACAGAGCATGTTTTGTGTCGCGCACATCCTTCAACTTGTTGTGCATGAGGGTCTGCTGTCTCAGCGCAGCGTCACAGACACACTAGTCAACTCAAGAAATATTATAGGACATTTCAAATATTCTCCCTTGGCCTGTTCATGTCTGGAAGATATCCAGATTGATCTGAAGATGGAAGTCAAGTGCCTGCAGCAGGATGTGCAGCTTAGATGGAATAGCATTGATGCATTGCCAAAGTATCGGATCGGGACTCAATATCGGCAGATACTCAAAATCAAATGACTCAGACTCGGACTTAAGGGCAAAAAAAAATGTGATCGGGACATCCCTACAACAGACCCATATGTAAATATCTTCTCTGCTTTGAACACACTAGAATCAAAACATGATCCCATGGGAGGAAGGATTATAGTTGGCTTTTCCCTGCTGAGAAGACAACTGACAGAATTCCTTTATAAGAATGTTTAGAGTTCACAAATGTTTAATACCATGAAGACCTCTGCACAAATTTGTCATTCATATAAATTCGGATTAGTGAGTCTATGTTAATTCAACACTGTCAACAGTGTCAAGCCCTGAGATTCATCACTTAAAATCAATCAATTATTAACAAACATGTAAGGAGCCTGGTGAGGATAACGAGTGAAAAACTCGTAAAACTCTCAAACTTATACAATCTGAGAATAGAACAAATAAAACATGAATATATGTGAATTCCTCTGCAGGTATCAGCACATGCAGCACATGTAACCTGCATGCATCAAGAGTTCATTGAAGCGGCCTAAAGAGCAAATGATCTCATTGCTCTAATGCTGTTATTTTAGTATATCCCACAGATGCTTTTTTATTTTATGTTTTATTTGTAACAGCGAATGGAAATCTTGTTCTTGCATATATGTGTTTATTCAGAGGACATCCTTATTTCAATATTTCCTGCTACAAAAGACACAATGCTCATTGGAGGAGTGTACACAATTTACCACAACTGAACTGGTATAACAAAAACAACGTGTTTGTTACCCTGGAAGAGTGGCAGACATGTTGAGCAGGATGCATCTCCACTGCTGTCGATGATGAAGCTTCCAGATCCGCGCCGTTCCATCTCGACTTCCACTCACGAACCTAAGACAGGACCCCAACAAAACCCCTGAACCACCACTGTCTGCACTGTCATGTTGAATCCAGCATACAAACTGTCAGAAACTGATAAACAGCAAAGATTTCACCATACCTTTCCCCTGAGTGGCAAAACTGGATACTGTCAACTTTGTCCTAAACAGAGAGCACATATGTGGAGAGTGATCAGAACACTTCTGTGTAAAGCTGAATGTTTTAAGTGCTGAGACAGAGATGCAGCTGAAAATTTATGTCAATATGTTTTCTGTTTCTGCAGCATGCTGCGTATTAACGTTTTTGCTTTTGAGAAGTTTCCTACCGTGTGCTCATGGAGCTCTGATATCTTCTCTGGACTCCCGCTTCCCATGTAATATATCCTGATGACATCATCAGTGCTTCCTGTTGCTAGGAACATGCCACCTGAAAAAAGGGTTTAATCCAAAATTCAGAGAAGATAACTTTTATGAATGTAGCAATTACATTCACTAGCTAGATAATAAACTGTACAGTTGAACACATTAAGTGGTATATGCACAGGTTATTTACAAAATTAGATAAAACATTTAGCACAGCAGTCTACCTAAAATGGAAAATTACCTGGACTGAATGAGGAGCACACAGTCTGAACCCCTGGCCTCGGCCGCTCTGTAAATTTGTGTGGTCGGTCACTTTAAGGACAGAAAAAAAAAGATACCGATTAAAAACAAAGCAGGACAAGTTTGTTTTTGTTTGTTTGTTTGTTTTTTTTTAAAACCCACAATATTTGTTGTCAGGGCTTTTACTTGTTGGCCCATCTGATGACAAGCCCATCAATTTAAGTTTTATTTAATCTAACCTGCATTTCAACCTTAAGACGACAGGTGTGATGACAGTCAGGTGTCAAGCCAGTGTTTCCCAGCGTTATGTTAGACTAATTAGTCCCACCACGGTCTTAAAATGAAATAAAAATATTTTTGCACTACAACATAAAAAATCTTGAACATGAGTTTTGTGCCACTGCTTAACAAAACCTGTCTCCTTTATCTCCTTTTACTCCCAATCAGCTCCTCTCCTTGCTGTATGCACGCAGGTCACTGCTCAAGAAAGTGTCCTGTTGTCTGGGGAATTATAGAAAATTTGTTTGGGATGAGAGAAAATCTTTTCTATGACAAAAAGGACTTTTCAATGTATGTTTGAGTAACTATTGCTTAACAAATTAAGACTAAACCTTGTGGTGATTTAACCAGAGCACATCTGTTCATGATGTCACTTTAGTCACTTACTATCACAGACTTGCTGCTCAGCACAAGACTGTTGAGAATTCTGGAATGTTTCCGCGGTACCAGTCTATCTACCGTCATGATCCTCTCAGTCACAATCAGCTTGCTGGCAGGGCCTTGACATAATGCAGTGATTAAAGCAGGAGGACACTGCTGCATCATGTTTAATGTTTTTACACCTGACAACCCCGAGTCTGAGGTAATGAGTGAGGACATAGATGTAACGTAGTTTTAAAAAAAATGTATTTATGACTGTGAAGAAGCTGCAAGGTCACGTCAAAATGCAAAAAGGATGCCATAAACTGATTATCAATAGGGGCAGCTTATCATCTTTTAGTCTATGCAATGTCAAAAAATTGTAAAAAATGTTCATCACTACTGCCCAGAGCCCAAAGTGACATCTTAAAGTTGCTTCCTTTGTCCAGCCAACAGTTCAAAACCCAAAGACTCTTCACTTGCTATCATAAATGATGAAGAAAAGCAGCAAATTCTCATGTTAAAGAAGCTGGTACCAGCAAATGCTACACATTTTTTCTTTGAAATAAATAAATAAATAAATGTCTTTATTCATGTTCATCATGAAATGTTAGGGAGCTTATTTGTAATGATATGAAAGAAAAAAATTACAAAAACACAAAGTTCATAATAGATTTGACCTTTTAATTTTGCTCTCAAAGTCCACCGAATTGACGCAATAATTTTAAAATGTACGAAATTTTCTTCTGGGGAATCATGCCCTCAGATCCCCCCACATGATCCCGGATTCACCCACCACTCTCTCTCAAAATCCTGTGGGAAACACTACAAGCTAACGTTCCTTTGTTAGATAAGGTTCATCCACATTAACAGGTATTTAGTTCAAGGCTCTACTCGGATCATTAACTGGTTTATACCTTTACTTGGTTTCTTGATACACAACTAGATGTTTGCAAGTTGAGTTTATTGAAGGACAGCATTCTTTTTTTAAAATTCAGCTTTAGTAAGAGTGCATTATCAAAAGAACAGCGAGTGTTGGAACAGGAAAAAAAAAACTGTCAGCCCAGTTTGGCTGGTCTTCCACCGTTTGCTGCAGGCCTGTTGCTCATTTCCATAAGAGGAGCTGCCATTTTCAACCTCCATTTACATAACAGCCTTCAGCTTAGCATGTTTAACTGTTTGCTCCTCAGCTTTGGCAGTTCAACTAATTCACTCACTAAATTTATCGCCTCACAGATGTGTGCCTCCACAAACCAGTCGAGTTGCAGCTTTATCCATCTCTGTCCAGACAACATGTAGTTATGACTTCAAGACTAGAATGACTACAGAGAGAAACATCCTCTCTTCAGTTGGGGACTATTTATACAGAGGACTACAGACGACTTGTAGAGAACTTTGTCACATCAGCAAAGTAAATGAGCATGTGGTGGATTGCAATGGTTCATATTAGGTTAATAGTGCAGAGAAGCTAAGAGATTATGAAACTGGATATTTCAAAGAGATCTTCAACCCAGCAACACTTAAGATCTGAACAATGAGCACAGTTTCACGGTGATACCCAAGATTGGTGTCACCATGGCAGTATCCACCCGAATGTGAAACACTGTCACAACTCCTCTTTTATTACTGAGTTATGGTGTTTAATAACAGCCATAAAAATGTTTAATATGCAGAAAATAATGTTGTCCAGCAATGTTGATCTTTTATATTTTGAAATTAAAATGTCTTTACATCATTCTATTAGACATTTGTGTGATTTTTGAGTTTTGGGAAAAACTTTTCATCTAAGGCCACCAAAGTCTAGTCAGTTCATTCTTGATTCAAAGGGGACGTTTGAGCCAAATTTTCAGACATTCAGGCGTTCACCATGAAAAATGACATTCACATGATTGGTACTAACGAATGGAAGGACAACCCCGAAAAAAAATGAAGCCTACAGCTACTGCTGTTGCGGCCACAGATGCATAAAAAACAGTTTTGTTCAAATATCAGCAGTGTGAACATTCCTTTCAGTCTATAACTCAATACTTCTCAATCCTTTGCTCCTTAACAAGGATTTTTTAGAATTACATTTCTTTAGAATTAGCCAAACAAAAGACATATGCTACTTTTTTTTTTAATTTGATATCTTTTTTTTAACCTCTGAATACTTGTGAATGTCACCATTTCAAAACACACTGAAAGGGTCATTTAAAGAGGCATTTACCTGAAGTTGATGTTGTTGACATCCCACTGCCAGAAGCAGACAGTAGCATCAGTTCCAGTGGACAGCATGTAACGTTTTGAGCCCTTGGCAAACGGTGAGAACTGAAAACATAAGACGTTCACACATTAAGCAACTTCAACTAAATTATATTAAAATCAAGACATGCATTCTACATAAAATATATTGTTTTCATTGTCACTGTTCCCATCATAGACAACAAAGAGCATAAACAACCATGCTGACAGTGAGTACATTTCTCGTACACAGCATCATGTGCATTGAGCAAACATTTTTTAAACTTAGTAAAGGTAAACTGTCGTCATGATACAGAGAAGATGCAATGAAGTCAGATAGAGACATCACAAATACTGTCATACATGGAAAACAGAATAAAAGATGCACAATGTACCAAAATCATTGTTTTGTTCTGTTTTTTGCCCTTTTACAGGGACCTTTCAAAATCTGATCGCAGGCTTCTACAAAAACATTAGATCTGATCCTTGATATAATTAAGTATTAGATAATGTGGTAAAGTACCATAAAGGTTTCTCACAACTTAGTTCTTTGAGCTGCATAGCTGGAAATACTCAAAATATTAAAAGGTATGAATTAATCTGGCTTTCGCTTTAATAGTAATAACATATCTACAATTTCTTGATCTTTGTCTGGCTCACACGATGGTAAATGAATTATGTATGATTTAAGGAACAAAGGAACACTTTGCATCTCTATTTTGAAGAACAGGTCTAGCACTGAGATGTCACAAATAAATAAAACATAAGGCAAGTTAGACAGTGTGCCAGAATTTGTTTTTGCTATAAATTGTGAGAGGAACCTATTCTATTACTTTGAAAAAACAGGACAGCCTGTTTTAAAAATGCCAGTAGATTTTAATGACCGACACCCCTTTACCTGTAGGGAGGTAATGGATCCACTGTGACCCTGCAGCACAGCCACAGGGGCACAGGTCCGAAGGCACCATACACGGATGGTCTTGTCACAGCTTCCTGCGGCAATTAGTGTGTTCTCATAATTGACCGCTAAGTCTGTGATCTCTGCAGAGTGTCCTCGCAATGTCGAATGAAGTCTTCCATCAAACGAGGACCAAATCTTCACCAAACAGTCGTCTGAGCCCTGACAAGGAAAAGTAACTTGTATTTTAGCACTTGAATACCAAGTCTGGGACACAAAGAAAAGATGGCAGCCTAGAACTTGGCACCTCTCTATGACCTACGTGTGAAATACAATTTAAATCAAGTCACAGCCCATTACATAGATGGTTATTTGTGAGCAGGGTGTCAAGTTAACAAGTTCTGTCTTACTGTGAAGATCCTGAGACCAGTGCGATCAAACGCGATACAGTACACTGCAGACAGATGCCCCAGGATCCGCCTATGCAGCCGCATGCGCTCATAGTTGCTGACAGGATTGATGGAGCTGAAGCGCTGTGCTCCCGTCAGCTCTCTCCCTCGAAGGACCTTCACTGTTGATGATAGTTGCCAATCATCAGAATACAGTGATGTAATTACAAGGCTGTAACAACACTGACATCAACACAAAAACAGTGGGTGTGAGATATATTTACTCCAATGTGGGCAGTAGTGGATGGGCATTATCATCCTGTGATAAACACAAAAATAAGAAAATACATGAAGTTGCTATTCTAACTAAGAATGCAAGTCATCCAATGGACCTAATGCCTCTGAACACAGCCCTAAATACAGGCAGGTTTGAGCTTAGCAGCTAGCTTATCTCACTCACTAACTCGCTGTATCTCTGTTTCTACTCATCATGTCATATAAAGTAACATGACACAAAAAAATTGCATTCTCCGTTCCAAATGTATCTGTAAACAATAACAACCTAACTTCTGCTGTGAAATCGGACGCATCTGGTTTGTATTTGTTACTATGGGAAACGACAAAATATCAGAGAAAACAAAAGCACCATCCATAAGGTTTTTATCTGCTTTGGGATCTCACTGCCCAAAAATGAAGTCCTTTCAAGCTTTTAATGCGGCCTATTTGTACTGAACGTCTTCTAAAAGGTGGCTTCATAAACAGTAGAGTAACTTCAACAGCATTTTGTTTAAAAAAAAAAGAAGAAGAAGAAGAAGAAGCCAACAAATGTGTTACTTTCCTTGAAGAAGGACAGGGTTTAAATAGACGTTACTGCAGACATGCATAACAAGAACACAGCAGTGTGCACAAGATTAATGTTTCAAATAAAAAGGCAAATGGGAAACAAATAATCAAAACAAAGAGCAAGGCAGGTGAAGCATTGGAAAAAAATTAAAATAATGGCATGCAAACCTTTTATGATCGCTATAATTGCCACGCTAATATGCTAATACCAACCACCACTGCAATATAACAGACTGCATCAAGACGTCCAATCTGGCTAAGTGAGGGCAGCCACCCAAGCTGATATTTGTCTACAACAGCCAGAATGCCCCTTACGAGTGAATTACGAAGAGTGTATAATCTTTAGGATTTATTAAGTATTTGAATTCTTCAGACGCCACTTATACAAGGACTTGTGAGCAGACACATAATATGCATGGTGAGTGGGGAGAAGCATTTAAAAACACTGCTGAGTAACATTAAGTGTGTACCAATTCTGGTCACAATACACCCATTTGTCCATTTCACTTTTTAAAAACACTTATCAGGGAAATATCCAAAAAGGCCAAACCTACCTAAATGCAGAGGTTTCTTGCACTTCAAAGGCCTCTCTGGTGGTCTGCCCCGATGAAGGGCTGCATATGATGAAGCTTGAAACCGCACACTGTCGCAGTCTGAAAAACAAAACCAGAAGTTTATAGGATGATTCAGCTGATTACCAGCTGTATGCCTGAAAAGGATAATATCAGCTCTGGCACCTGCACAAATCAAGAAACTACTGAAATCTATACACCACTTAAACCTCAGTATTATCAGTGCAAAAAACCTAAGGAATCACCACAGTGTGGAGAAAAAAGGCTCAATATAAATTTCTGACCCTCCTGAAATACTCTGCAGTGCATGATGACGGTATACCTTTTGCAGTCCTTAGCATTGACTGCCTTCCAGATCCCAGGAGAGAGTGTACACCCGGGACACATGATGGCACCTCTTTGTCAAGAATTGGTCCAATCTGCTTACATATCCGTAACAAATGGTCTGGTGCAATATGTCTGTTTGCTGCAACCTTACAGGCCAAACAGAGACACGGTGCTTAGTACAGATCACTGCTGAAACAAATGGCAGTAACTACAACAATTCTGATAATTGATTATGCCATTAACATGCCCAATAACTTTCTTAAATGTAATGATTAGCTGCTCTTCTTTATTTTATATCAGTGTGAATCAATGTTTGGGCTTCAGGCAGTTGATCAAACAAGTGTCATCCTGAGTTGTCAGAACACTAAAAAACAAATAAAAAAATAATGACAACAACTGTTAGTTGTATTTAGTGTGTTAGAACACACACACACACACAGTAAAAAAATATACATGAAGTCTGATTTTCTTACAGGATTCGCTTGATTTTAGTCATCACATTAAACATTTTTGAGATTTCCTCTGAGCTGCAGCCTGCCTAAACAGTTTTGTCAGAACAAATGCCAGATGGGGTCGTTGGTGGTTTCATGTGCTCCTCAACTCCTATTCCGAAAGGCGTGGCTTTTTATGCAAAACGTTTCCCCTTTTGGACCAATCACAGCGCAGGTCACATGCAAAATAACGCAGAGACAGCGTATCTCGATCTCTGATTGGTCAGTGGAGCTGTCTCGACGTCGCACAACCGAACTACCCAGCCTAGCTGCAGTACAACAGACGGGGCTTAACAATATTAAACCGTCTATCCAAATACCGTTTTCTGAGCTAACAAACCCCAAATCCACTCTGAAATATAAAGATTGTGGGAAAGAGTTGAAACCTTCTCAAACATTCTGACTTCAGGAGAAACATATAATCGTCCAACGGGAAAAGAACAAAGACCGTAAACAAGAACAGAGCATGGACACAGAGTCCCCCTGTCACAAGACAATAACAACCGCCGACAATGAACCTAACAACAGATTTTAAGTTAAAACTCACCAAATCTTCATATGTTCTCGGATGCTCGTTGCCGAGCCAGTCCAATCTCCCGGGTAAGAGCTGCGAAAAACAGAGTTTGGTCAAAGCGCAGACATACACAACACCTGCAGGTACACGTTAGACTCGTAAAAAAAACACCGGGTGATGTCAAACGAGTGAGACGTACAGTGATAGTGTTATTAAAAGTCGACTGAGTGAAACAAGTTTTTAGCCCAGACTCAGTCAAGAGCGACGGATAGCAGCTAGCAGTACGATAGCAGCAAAGGGAACGGCAAGGATACACACCTGATATTCCTCTAGTTCACTCGCCAGGACCTACGATGGATTATAAAATTCAGATTAGGTTGCTTCTATTAACTCTAGTATCAACTAGCTAGTCAACTATTTTGAAAATACAACACACCGTGCCAGTCAAGGCACGCCAGCTTACCTCAGCCGCTCTCAGACATGGACCCGTTGTTAGGAAACGAGAAATCAAGTAATAGAGCTCTGAAATTGAACAGTGAGGACATTAACCGTGAGAAAAGCAGTTGGCATACCAATTAGCACGAGCGATATCTTTGTAAATTAAGCTATCAATTGGGTTTACTTCTGCCGCTTACCCGACTCAAGGAGCGAAATGTTCCGATTTTTGGCCATTGAAACGGCCGTGATTTGGAGAGGTGAAACAAATTTTAGGATAACTTTATGACTACAGAGAATATGATATATTTATTTAATTTTGGTAACACAGCTCTGACCCCCTCCACGGTTGCTCCCGCTTTCTATTCAGCCCGTTTGCAGTCGCCATTGGAAGGATGAGGCCTCAGCGATACGACTTACTTCCGCCACAGCGGAGTAACAGGAAAAAGGGGGTGGGGAGGAGCACTTTTAACAAAAGACTAAAGTGAGCGTTAGCCTGCCCTGTCGGAGAGTAACATCCGCATTAATTAAGTAAAACGTCAGATATTGACACGATTCCAGCCCCGCGTGTGAAAAACAAAAATATATTTATTATTTAAAGTCACACTGAACGCAGTAATCAAACGGCCGCCCCCTTTCTACTGACCAAGGTCGTGAGTTCTGCACATGACGTCATTGAGTAATGGTTGCCAATTTGTTTTACCAGTTTCTTGATTGATAAGTTTGATTTATCAGTTTTTAAGATGTTCAAATTAGCCCTTTAACAGAGGAAATACGCAATTACATCTTCAGTGGGTAAATTTCTTGTTTTTATCTTGATACTCATACAATAAGGCCTGCTATTATTTCTTATTGGTTATCCTGTAGGTCAGGACAGTGGTTATCTTAAGGAGGAAAGGAAGACTCAGAACCTACACCGAGGTAAACAAATAAATATATGTCAAAGTAGTTCACTTACAAACAAAATGAAAAACAGACAACAGCACATTTTTACCCAGTGCCTCCAGAGTAATTAAACCACGGAAACAACAACAGCCCAATGTCCACTACATAGGCTTATAAAAAATAATAATAATAATAATAAAAAATATATATATCTTTGTTGCAATGAATTTTTATTGAAAATTCATTCTTGGGCATAGGAAAATAGTGATTTTAAACTCAGAGTTCACTTCAGGTGCTGAAGAAGACTGTGATGAAGGTACAGTTTAAGCTCCAGTAAAGGGGCTCATAACTCATCAAAAGATCATGTCAACAGACCAAGTCAAAAAAATAGGTTCTGCCACTCTGTTTGATTTAAGTAATCTGTTTTGTCCACTCATATTACCGAGGCTGTAAATAACTATATAGTTTACAGCCAATAATAGTCCCAGATAATAAGGTTGCATTGACACTGAAGTCATAATGTAAACCATAAACAATATCTTTCCTCTGGTTCCACAATTTCTTATCAGTAAAAATTACATTTGGAAAATCAATCAAGTTATTCACAGAGTCCTAACACAAAATGTTATACTTGGTGTGCAAGGCTGGAACCTTAATGGCCCACCGGGCAAAACACAAAAAAGAGCTGCCACAGGACACCAGGGTATTCATAACTTTGGTTATATGGGAAGATTCTCTGTAGCAAAACATCAACCGACCTGAGACCATCTAGTTTCAACAGTTGTAATACTTCTAGGATGTATAATTCCAAATGAATGTTTCTTTAAATGTATTCATCATCACAGAAAGCATGGATATGGATAACACACCAGATAGTGCTTGAGCACAGAAACGCTGAGCTCAGTGGAGAGTGGAGTCGTGTTGGGGGCCAAGGCACATTAATCCAGCCATGACATTGATGCTGTGCAGGTTTTAAAAGAAGACATTTTCCCCAGTCTTTGGATGAAGATAGTTTCAAGATTTTACTAACACACATTGTGTATATTGCATAACTGTATAAAAATGTGTTAAAGCCCTGTATTAATTTGTATACTAACAAACTGTCATCATTTTGCATATTTTCTTTTAATGAAAATGCACATTCAGAAAACATTTATAATTATCACTTAAATATGATTTTATGCTAAATTTCACCATCAGCCTATTTAATTTAAATGTTTAACACATAATACAACATTAAATATGCATTAAAATTTAATGTATTTTCAAGCTATGCTTTATTTTTCCATCCATCAGCTTTCTACACCTACTAGTTATACATGAGACAATGGATTAGAGATTGATAGCAACATCTAAGAACATAGATATTAGAATACAGATTCTGTCCAATTTTATTAGATTCTTAGTGGTGAAAATAACACCTGTAACAACCTGTACCTGTTCAGTACACTCAGGATAATATACAAATAAATGATGAAAGACAATCACTTAAGAGAAATTCCCACTTTAATTGGCATTTTATACCACTCATAACATTTTTTTTTCTTTCCCCTTTTTTTCTTAAAAAAAGGACACTGTACATTGGTAGAGAAATCCCAAAACCACAATAGATAAATCCACAAATTTGTGACAATCTACTTAGTTGACTGAGATGAAAAAGCATGACACATATGATTAACTCGGTAATGCATTTACACAGCTGAGGATATGGATCAGTTAAATCGTCCTGAAGTGTACCATCAGTGACTGAAAAACAAGAAGAAGATTCAACCCAACCAATTCCAGTACTACAGAACAAATTAAAAGTGAACGTTGTAACTCTCAAGCTTTCATTCGTCCTATTCCCTATTAAAACACAGTATTACGATGAATTAAATTCCAAAACAGTACAGGTTACAAAATGCCTCAAGACTTCTCGGAATGTCTCGGTAAACTCTCAAACTCCTGATATAAGCATGACAGCATGTCAAGCAGAAAACTACAAACTAAAAGGCAAAAACAAGAAGCCAGAAAGACAGAAATAAACAAGTACAATTAAAAAAAAAAAATTCCCTTCACAGAAGCCAAGAAAACTGTTATTTGTAGTATTTTGTAAAATGCATTTCTGCAATCACGTCCCTAAAAACATTGCTGTCTTATGAAAATAGTAGATAAAAAATAATCTCTGAATTGTACAAGGAAATAGGTACAGGGAGCGTTGGCAAGTGAGTTCTGGGGAGTCACTACTCTGCTGGTTTTTCCTCCTCTTCGGGTTCGGCTTCTTTTTCGTTTGCCTCCTCTGCCTCCTCTGCTGCTGCGGCCGGCTGAAGGATGAAGAGAACATGCTAAATCATTTTGGTTCTTTCTGATCATTGTTACACTGTAAATAAAGGAAGAAATGACTGCAAAAAATGTCATGGAGCAAGCATCAGGAACAGACACAGTAGAAATGTGATGACTGAAGTTCATGGCCTAAGGCAGAAGGAGTAAATTTTAGAAGAACTGAGCACATTTTCTTTTCCTCTCTACATGTACACAGTCCACACTCGTGCAGCCTATGGATGGATGTCATGGAGCTTGTCAATGGTCTCCTGTGTGGTGACAGTTACCGGCCTTCCAGGACAAGGATCATCTTCCGGGGCCCTTGAGCCACATTTGAATTCCGCAGCCCACTTCTGCACCATGCTGTAAGAAAGCGCACCCTCCCCTAGTGTTGCCACCATGTCCTCATGGACCTCCTTGGGTGACAACCTCTTGAGACCAAGGTAGCGGATGACTGCACGAAGGCCGGTGTTGTCCATTTTCTTAGACAGTGCTGACTTGTAATTTTCAAATTATCCGAAACAGAAATACCACAAAAGTTATTAACTTCAAACCCTCTGCATACCCAAGATTTTAACTGCATGTGCATTTAACGAGAGCTGCAGAACTCATCTCCTTCTACCTCAGGCCACGAACCTAAAAATCACCCTTCATACCTCCTCAGCTTTGGCCTCCCCGTTTTCTGCAGGAGCCTCTTCTTCCTCCGCCTGAGGTTCTTCATTCTTCTCCTCCTCTGGCTTGGCCTTTGCTACCTCCTTCTCCTTTTTGCTCTTGGGAGTAGCCTACCATGCCAAAAACAAAGCGAGCAGCATGAAATGCATAGCCAAATGCATAAAATTGAAAATAAATCTATTTTAAATGGATCCAGTTCTGTCTACAGCATATCTTTTTACCTTTTTCTTTTCTGGCAGTTGTTGTTCTTCTGTCTCTTTCTGAATCTAAAAACACACAATAGATTCATGTACAGTACACCAATAAGATATGAATATTTATAGAAATGTGCCTGGATTTTATTAAAATATAATGACCTTTGTAGAACTTGCACGTTCCAATCTCCTGGACTTTCTTGTTGGCTGTAGAAGTAAACAAAATTAGATTTTACTTCAGTTATTTTACAGTATTGATATACATAATACAGACTTACGTTAAGTAAGAGTAATGCAGCATAACTGTCCTTAATAAATGCTTTACACTTATTGGAAGCAAAGATCTCACATAGTGGCAAAGTG
>JAQLOL010000024.1:9630189-9648548 GCA_029783665.1 Naso thynnoides
GCAAAACTGATTACCATCTTTAGTGAATTTCTGAGGTCACCTAACAGCAGAAAAGTTTGCTCACTGCACTCAAATTAAAAAGGAGCCAATCTGGGATGCATACTAACCAGCACCCCCTGTAGGTCATGCAGCTTTACATACCCAATAAACTTGCAATGCTTTTTGTTTGTTTGTCCTTATCAAAACCTTAATATTAAGGGCTACTGATTAACAGTCATCCATAGAACCCATGTTTTTACTTGCAGGATTAGACCTGTGTTGCACTAAATTATGTAAAACGCCATTCTGTCTCAACCAACATCATCTCATGTGTCTTGACACCAAGTAGAACAAAATGTACATTTTGGTGTCAGTAGGGGTGTTGAGGTCCGTTTGGACTACTTTGGGTGTCAAAACTTGCATACTAACCATTTCAATTGCATCTGCAGGTCCGGCTGACTGTGAGAGACAAAGAGAGGGAAGAAAAATTAATAAAGCAGAATCAACAACCATTCGTGAATGAGCTAAAGTGGGTGTGTAGTGCAAAGGGGGGATGGGCGCCTCTCCCTCCCCTTAAGTCACAAAGAAATTATGCAACCTTTAAGTATGTGTGTGTGTGATGTGGTGGGGATGTTTGCCACTTTCCTAAATAAGATTTTTTTTCTAAAAAGGGTTCAACCGGTTCTTGTTTATTCCCGCCAAGCACCGTGGTGAATCCTCCAAATGTTTTAAGTAAGCATGCTGCAGCAGCTCCTTATGGAAGAGGGAAGTGTCGCTCCACCTCCACACGCGCCTCCGTGTATCAATACATCTGTTTTGTGCCTCCGACACGACGAAAACCCTCAAAATGATACAACGAAACTTCCCCGACGTGAGCAGACGTGCTCTGGTTGAAACCACCAGATGTGTCGCTGTCTTTTCGAGCATGTTTCAGCTGCCATGAGTCTCTTAAAGAAAAGGCTGAGTGCACCTCAAGGGTGACGCTCACCAGCTTCACAGAACGTACAGGCGGACGTCCAAATCTCAGCACTGTGGGCTCCGAAAACGCGTGAAACAACTCGACACATACTAAGTAAAAACAGCCACCTAAATAGCAACGCGCACAACCGAGACAAGTTCAAATACCCAGAGGTAATTTCGACATTTCCTTGTAATGGCAACCTGTGAAACGACGACGGTTACACCTCTTTGTTTGATCTCAGCACACGGTTAGGGCAAAATTTTTAAATGAGAGCCACACGTCCATTTAAGCAACTTGAACACGGAGGGAGTTGCTTCAAATAAGACCATGCAACGTGCAAACTTGTTCGATGAAAACGCATGTTGCACTGTACTAAGTAAAAAGGCGCCACTTCCCTGTATCAGCAGGGTGGACAGGACAGACCTGAGCACAGCAAAGGTGGACTTCATGCAAACACACGGACGCTGCCCTTCATATTTAACTTACAACGTTACATTGCAGCTCATGCGTTGTGAAAAGATACATTGTAGTGAAACTGAAACACAGTATATGCATTTTAACCAACGTTATCAAATATACTGCACGTATGTTACCATACTCAACGTAATTTACACATTTTAACTTACTTTTTTCCTTCCCATTGTTGCTTAGTTTGCACGGCAGAGATACACGAACAGCCTTTCACAGTTTAGGAAATTGCGTTGGTGAGCTCTACACCTCAGTCTATACCTCAAGAACAGTCTGTAACTTAACATAAACGTCCGAGCAGTACTAGAACTAGCTGAAACCGGATTGGATCCCCCTCTTGGTATATTTTATTCCTTATCCTACCAACCTACCGGGAGGAGTTATCCCCCGCCCCCGGCTTCCAGCGATTGGCTTTGAGGTGGAGGCAACACATTTTTGAAACATAACAATTTACCTGTGTGGGCAGGGTCGTATGCCAATCAGCAAAGCCCAGCCGACTCTCACTTTTTATCACGGGTTGTTCCTAGGGAGCAAAATGTGGGAAATGTGCGGGACGTGTATAAGTATACAGAAGCACCAAGGCCTATATGTTGCATTTCCCTGCCGTTTAGTGTGAATGTACCACTTGTTTCATGTGCAGTGACATTGTCAAAGCCATGAAAAAGTCTTACGTAAAAGTTGCAGATAAACGTAACTTACACGCTATGAAATCACATTTGACCAAAATTCTAAAGCATTGCCTGTCTTTTATCTTGATTAAATGAGTGTATTAGTGTTGTGTGTGTAAAGACAGTCTGCATAGCGTACAGTGAGTGGCCTAATTATTGTATAACTGCGCTGAGCTGCAACAAGGAGGAGGAACAAACATGGCGACTGGATATGCGTGGTTCCTTGTTCTGGGGTCGGTTTTTCTTTGCAACCTCATAAAAATTCTGCTTCCGTCTATATCGTCTTTTGTAAGTAGAGACTTTTAAAAAATAATTAGCCTCAAGGTTTATTAAAGAGCTATATGTTAAGTTACGAGCGATAGTGTAATTGTTTGTAGCACAGCACTGCTGACCAGCTAGCTTAGCTTACTGTGACTGAAAGCTAACGGATTATGCTACATGGTTAGCTTGTTAGAATGAAACGTAGCTGTCCTGCTACAGTCAGTGGGTGGGGTTTTCCAGAGATCCCGGTACAGTTACTACACTCAAGGGGGAAAAATTGCATTGCTGCTGCACCATTGTTTAACCGTAAATAACGTCAGATGGCTGTAAGATCGACGCAGGGAAACTGTTTGAAATTTAGCATTAATGCTAAGGATAGCTCGACTTACTAAAATGGCAATATGTAACGTTAGTCTAAGACTCCGGGATAAAGACATAACGTTACATAGGTGATCCCCCCTTTTGTTGTTAAACGTTAACAGCACCATTAATGGCTGATTGATTGAGCCTCTGTATTTATTAACAGCCACCTAAAATACAGCTAAACTCTGCGTCTTCGTTGTTATTGTCTTATTTTACTTCTCTCAAGCTTTCAAAGATGGTGCAGAAAGATGCTGAGCAGGAGAGTGAGATGAGGGCTGAAATCCAGGAAATGAAGAAGGAGCAGTCCTCCATTAGCATGATGGATGAGTTTGCTAGATATGCCAGGTTGGAGCGCAAAATCAACAAGATGACAGACAAGCTGAAAACTCATGGTGAGAGACAACGTAACTCTAACTATTGTTACATACACTGCAAGCCTAAAATGAAGTCCAGTGCAGTTGTAAGGGACAAAAGCCTCAGTTATGTTAAATTCACAATGCCATGGACATATGGCAGCACTGCACATTATGACCTCTAAATACCAATCAACATTTCTTTCACATCCCCAACAAAACTGGACATAATCTTTAAAAAGAAGTTGTTTAGTCCAATCCCTGTAGGTTCACTGATTGTTCTCAGTCACTTTAACTATAAAAGGCACACACATTGTGTCTTCCACACCTGTGTGTCTCTTACAGTAGAGTCACACATGAAAACCACCAACCACAGGAAGTGGCAGGAGGTTTTGGATAACATACTTACTGAGTGTTCAGTGGGAACAGCTGCTGCCTGTTGCTGTCGTTCAGTGTCAGCCTCCAGATTATCTTGTGCTTAGCAAAAAGTGTCTGAGTAGAATTTCAGTACTATGCTTATGCACAGCGGAGCAACGGCTGTTTCAGTTCGGCCTCTGTGGTGACATTGTCTGTCTCTTAACTGCTGACAGGTTAAATCTTGCATGACCAAGCTATACAGTACATTTTGTACTTTCTATGACTCCGATAAACACCAACCAATCTCTATTTACTGTACTTATGATATTTCTTATGAAATATCATATCATGTTTTGTTTTTGTTTTTGTTTTTTTTTGTTTGTTTGTTTGTTTGTTTTTTAAGACTGGACTGTGCAGTTGCCTAAGATTTCACAAAAAACACAGTGTTGATACATGCCATGCCACTCTGTGACTGCTTAGCACACATTACTCGTGAATGTATAAATATAGATGTGTAGCTTGGTATCAGCTCAGTGACTCAGTAACAAGGTGGACGTAACTGGTTATTCAGTGTAAATCTCAGGCTAAAAGGCACCGGGGTAATTTTTAATACGGCTACATCTCAAATCAACGCATTGAGTCTAACGTTTGTGTATTTCCTCTCTTTTACAGTGAAATCAAGAACAGCACAACAAGCCAAAATGAAATGGGTTGTGAACATTGTCTTTTATATACTGCAGGTAGGTGGAAAACAGAAGTACAAATGCATTTAGTTGTAGATTCTAATGTTACTTTAAAACAGAACCTTCTTCCTAAAGTTTGTTTTATTCCCTGAAGCACTTTTTTTCCCAATAATATTTGAAAGAGAATTAGGCATTGCTAGCATAACAAGCTATGAAACAGTTACATACTATATATTAACATTTTCCTTTCTTTTATCTATCAGGCAGCTCTGATGATCTCTTTGATATGGAAGTATTACTCTGATCCAGTGACGGTGGTCCCTAGTAAGTGGATTGCCCCAGTGGAGCGTCTTGTGGCCTTTCCAACAGGAGTTGCAGGTAATCAATTTATCAATTTATTTGATTGGCTACAATTTACAAACAATGCATGCAGAACAACTCATCACAAATTTAAACAAAGTGCTGATGTTTATATACATAAAAGTATGTTGCATTCTCTGTCTTTAAACTGCCATCAATCTCCAGCTGTTTGTTCATCCACTAACAGAACGATTGTTTTCTTACAGGTGGAGTGGGAATCACATGCTGGTTGGTCGTTTGCAACAAAGTAGTTACACTGGGTCTCCATGCGGTCAGCTAGAGACCTCAGTTGAGTTAAATACACTGTTTGTGTAACTTATTGCTCAACATTTTGTCAGTGAAAGCCACAGTTTTGTGTCCTTTTTCCCCCAGCTGCTTCAGTTCAACATGTGAAAGTGCAAAGTAAAAGCACTTTATTGCTGGCCGTTGGATGGTGCATTGTATTGTTGAATTTTTTTATTTTTTTTTATTTTTTTTAATTTATGTTAATTATAACGTGTTCACTGTGTGTTTTTTCAAAAATTGAAGATGTGGAAAGGTTGAAATGCTTTTTTGAAAATAAATAGATAAATAAAAGTAATAAAAGGAAAGCTTTTTTAATATTGTAAATGTTATAAATTTCGAATTTCTTAGCAAAAACACCCTCGAAAATGACAGGTTCATATCAGAAACGATCCTATGAATAAACTTTAAATAAAAAAAGCATTAAAATAGTAGCCAGATCATAATGAACTGTGTTGATCTTAGGGTAAAAAAACCAAAACATTTATTCAGAGAAATATTTCAGTCTAAGAAAATCATGACAAAATGACATCATCCACTTTTTCTCTATTTTTTGATGCACATGTATCTGACAATTGGTCCTCAGCTGTGTGTATCCTTTTCTCTTAAGTTGTATTAAGAGACATAATGGAAATATAGGGCACCTCACTATCATGTTTATCTGTTTCCTGCCCTTCTTCCAACAGGCATGGTGCTTCTGATGCCTCTTCTGCCTCAGTTTGATCTTTTAGATTCCTCGCTAAACTGCCTTTCTGCCCACTAGTGCCTGAAAAAACAATATTATGCTTTTTTTGAAAAATACTTAATGACCTGAGAACTAAACCCTTATTAGCTCCATCACCAAGACCCCATTCTTAGTTTCTGTTAATATTTGTGGGGTTTGTTCCTGGATATCCTGCAAGGAGTTATTGGTTATTAGTGCCACTGTTGTATTTTTACTTTCAAACTTGCATGTGTGCACGCCTGTACTGTTTGTCATTTTACTCATCTGCACGTCTCAGTATCTCAGTATCTGTTCTAGTATCAACTACTCCTGCACTAAGTTTTAGTAGCACTGATATGACATGCAGGCTTCAGAAGTATATAATCCCACCATGAAATATTTGGATTTTTAAAGTTTGGATTGAGAAGTATGTAAAGGCAAAGAAAAATCTTCCAGTGTTTATTCAGGATAAAACAACAATTGAAGTACATCTAAATGACTTAAAACTGGTGTTCAAACACTGACTACACTATTGTTGGAGCATGTGTCCAGTTCACAGAGCTCCTCTGTATATTCCAACTCCAAAACACTTCCAACCATAGTAGGGACAGGGAGGAAACCATCTGTTTGAACCGTTTTGCTTTCTCTGCCTGCAAATCAGAAAAGATTGTCAGACAAAAGCCACAAAGTGATAACAAATCAGATACTGTATGGCCAAACTGGGTAGAAGTAGCTTGTTATGTTTGAATACCTTTTTTGGTCATTCTGTGGGAGTAAATATTGTTTGCTTCCACTTTTCTCTGTAAATCCTGTGAAGGGGAAAAAGTTCAACCGTATACTGAGTCTGATATCAGATGTGTCTTTTACATGAAACATAGTGCATCCATGGTGACAGTTTGAAATATTAAATATTTAAGATATTTTTTAAAAAGTGTCTTAAAATGCTAACATAGAACTTATCGTGAAGCCTAAGACAAATTTCCACAATCGTGGACAATAAAGATGGAACTGAATTGAATTAAATTCAGAATGTTTACTTTTCTCTGTGTCATTGGTGACCTACAAGCAGGAAGTAAACAGTCGTACACAGGCAGTCAGACCTCAGTATCAGTGGTCCTCTGATGGGCAATGGAAAATATTGATCCAGACTTTTTAACCATATTCTCAAACAAATTGCATATTCTGAATTCAATTAGGATAAATGTAATATTGTTATTGTGAGTTTCAAAACCTCGTTTGGCCACTTGGAGATTATGAAATTTTAATGTGGAGAACAACAGCTACCATCACCACAGACAGAACACTGAACAGAACTGTATGCTAACATGATCGTAGAACGTGTGTGAAGAATATTGGAGCAGCAGTATTTGACAGTTTACTTGAATTTCCGTGCTTAGCTGATATACTCGGTCTTGCAGATAGCAGGATAGCTTCCTCGCCTCTTGGATCTTTCTTTGCTCAGTTACCATTTGTCGCTTAAATGAGGCCTGGCACAGCTCAAGATTCTTCTCCAAGTCCTAGAACATAGCATTAAAGAGCGAATGGAATAAAATCATAAAAAATATCCTTGTTTCTTTCTATCCAAAGTGTATTGGTATTGAGAGGATGTTACGCTGGATCCCCCCACACAGTATCACTCACAACATCCTCTTGCTCCTTCATACCTTTACTCTCTTGTCCTTCTCCTGCAGCTCAGCAGCGGCCTTGGTCAGCCTTAGGGTGAGTTCCTCCCTCTTGAGCAGACTATGATCCTGGCCGAGCTGCTGTAGGTGCTGCAGACTGTCCTTTGCACTCAGCAGCTTGTTTTCTGAGGCTCTGAGCTGCCTCATCAGATTGTGCCGTTGGGTGCGGGTCTCACAGAGCTGCCCCCGCAGGACTCTGGCCTCGTTGGCGTGATTGGTGAGGATCTTGGAATGAGGAGGAATGATTAGAGAAGTGCCATTATTAGTTCTGGGAAATTATGCAGGAATTACTTAAGGAAATATTAGGAAAAGAATTTTTTTTAAAAAGTAAAGTAACCTGTTAAAATCCACCAGATTACACATGATCTGCTAAGGTATTTGAAAGCAGCTAAGAGCATCTTATAAAGTTTTAATGTATACATGTAAATTTATTTTTAATTTTTTTTACATCTCATACTTTGTTTGATTTGTCTGATTATCCACTAACAAATCCACTGGCTAATACAAGCATTTTGGCCCCACATTTTTCTGTTAGAAGCTTCTTTATCTGATGAACTCCAAATAGGTACAATAACATTGGTGCTTAAAAGGTTACACAACTTTTGAAATATGAAAAAAAAAAATGGCAGTAGATGTAATGAATTGCAATAACTGAGCATGAGAGACACTTAAAGGGACAAATCTTACCAACCTGTGAAAGGCTGCCCTCTGAATCTTGGAAGTGCTGCAGCGCCATCATGTGGCGATGCTGGAGCCTCTTCAGCAGCCTGTTTTCAGTCCTGGCCTCTCTTAGCTGCTGCTGCAGGTCCCACACTTGACTCTTTAGCTCCATGACGCAGTTCAAGTTGTCAGATTGGATCCTTGAAACCTGCAGGGCCTGGATATGAGGCAGCTTCAGCACTTGGAGGCTGGAAGCATTTGTCTTCTGTCTGTGTGGAAGTTGATGTTTTTTACCTGAAGAGGAGAAATATGAGATAGCTGTTACATTCAATGTTTATATTACGCAAACAAACACAAGTCCCAATGCATAGTTTTTGAATCATGATATATAAAATACCGTCGTTTCTTTCAAATGTCTTGGGTCCTTGACACTTTTTGGATGACTTGATTTCTGACGTCTTGAGTAAAAGTGAGTCAACTTTGTCGTCAAAGTCAGTTGAGAAGTCACAGTCAGAGCCACGGCACATGCTGGAGGGAGATGACCACCTGGAGGTGTTGCAGCTCGCATCACCTTCACCCCCCTGTCTAATCACGCTCTGCTGCTTCTCAGACATCACCTCTATACAGGCTGCTCAGACAAACAAACAAACAAAAAGATAGAGGAAAACATGTATTGGTGTGAACTTCACAAAGCTAAAATGGTCTAATAGCTGCTACTGACAACAGAGCTTAGGAGTGTAATAAACCAACCTAAGGGCTTTTTTTAACTGTGAGTAAAAATGCAGAAAATGTTCACGTGCTACTTTGTTCAAAAGGCCCCGAATTAAAATTAAGAATTTCTGTTCAATAACAAAAACATTCCTTGGTCCCATCCATCTTTGACCAGATTGCATAAAATCAAATTTTCTTAAGAAAGATTGTTTTATTTTTACTTTTCTAATTGATGTTGACAGAACAGGAGAATCACAGCCTACCTTTTCTTGATTTTTACTAGTGTCACACACTGCTGACAGGAAGGCTTGCAGGTTTTAATTTAGGCTATTTAATTTTTTTTGGCCAAAGGTTGCGAGGGGCCGTTTTATAAAGACACATTCGCGGTTGTCATGGCAACCAGCAGAACGGTTGTAATTGCTAAAAATCCAAAGTAAGGCGGAAACATTTCTTATAACCTGGTGGCATACAGTAGATATGTTGGTTAGCCTGGACATTTTCCACTTAAAAACAACAATAACTACAACAACAACATCGGTCAAAAGTGAGGTGTTGGGAGCTTTATTTTCATAACTTAAAAAAAGAGAAAGAAATAGGCCTACGTTTTTCTTACTTCATGCAACAGAACAAAACAAAACAAACAAACAAACAAACAGATACAGTAGGCCTATAAGAGTGCAAACTCGATGGACACAGCTACAGTCTGCTAAAATAACCTCAAACTGAATTTGTCAATTTGTTGGGGAACCTTGCGCCCAACAGGCCTGAGTCTCTGCGTTTGGACACCAAGGACCTACAGCCTAAAGTGCTGGTCAGAGCTATTTCTGTCCATATATGCACTCAGCAAGGAGCTGGAAACTAACTTCAGGTTCTCCTGCGCGGACGGACAGCTGAAGTTGCCAATCAGTCTGTGTGCTGCTGCGGCCAGAGGGGCCAACCCGCCAATCCTGCGCTATTGAAGCCTTGAGACAAGCATAGCCTGAGCTGTGTGTGTGTGTGTGTGTGTGTGTGTGATGTCAGTGATCCGTCCTGGGTGCGCTCTAATAATAGAGGAGGCCGCCTGCTCCTTTAAGAGCCTACTTGTTGCAAACTCTTCACAACAAATTGTGTCAAAATGGTTATCAAAGTATTTCTCGCCTCTTCATCGGGATCCACAGCGGTAAGCATTCAGTCCGTGTGACTGATTTCACCTCAGAATAAACTTTGGGGCTATTTTGTTCTAAAACAGAGCAGGACTTTATTCGCAATCACTCAAGAGCGTTGAAGTCGAAATTAACTTCACTTGCACTTCATTTTGCGTACATGAAGCTTTTTAGGGTGTGTGTGACTTGATTCGGGCGTAAGTTTTGTGCGTGAACGGGACTCGTTTAAACTATTTAGCAGGTCGTTGTGATTCACATGTGGAGCTTTCTGGAACAGAGGCTCCCAAAGCTGACCACGATATACAAACACGTTTAGATCACAGAGATCTCAACCACAAAGACAGCATTCCCACACTAGTACCGTGATCAGATGTGTCCAGAGCTGAATGTGCACTGTGTGGGAAGGAGATGGTCGGTTCATCCTCTAGATCTACTTGAGGCAAAGCAGGCAGTTTGAATTAGTTCATGGGGTGACATGGTGGCCCTGTCAGCAGGGTTTTCTCACTGCATTAATGAACCTGGTTTTACCCTCTGAGAGGGCTTGTTTGTTTGTCTGTGCTAGGTTTTATCCGCCTTCCACTCAGTGTGTCCTGGAAAAAAGTGCAAGATGCCTAAAATGTGTTTATAAATGTTTTAAAAATCCCCTGATCCCACCAGTTTTTAAATGCTTCTTCTGGAATTTCTGCTCATTATTATTTTTTTAAGATTCCTGAATATTTTCTTTTTCAGATTAATTGCTTTTTTCTTTAATTGGTCGGAAAATAGTAAAAATAAATAAATAAACTGTGACAAAATCCTCAAGCCCACAATTACAAATTCATTCATTTTTTAAAATCCAAAAAACCAAAACAAAGATGTCAATGTGCAATGACTTAGCACAAAGAAAAGCAGCATTTGCTCACATCTGAGGAGCTGGAGAAATCTTTTGCTGACATTTGTGCTTAATAAATAAATAAATAAATAAAATAACTTATCAACTCTCAAAATAGTTGGCAATTAATTGTTTTGGCCACATAGTTTGTATGTTAATTCAGTATGACAGGAGACAAGGAGAGATGTCATGTGTCAGAGTGGAAAATTTAAATGTTCTGGATGCCTGTTACCTTGAAATAAGCTCAAGAATGCTGCATTTTTTTTATAACTGAACTCAAATGATAATTGATATATAATATGTCAGCCCTCACCCTTCGTACAGTGCATTCAATGTTTTTATTCTATTTTTCTGCCCCCCAGATCAAGAAAAAGCAGCAAGATGTGGTCGGCTTCCTGGAGGCTCTTAAAGTGGACTACACCCAGCTGGACATCGCCTGCAATGAGGAGAACCGCATGTGGATGAGGCAGAACGTCCCCACAGAGAAGAAGCCCTCCAACGGCATCCCCCTGCCCCCCCAGATCTTCAACGAAGACAACTACTGTGGAGTATGTACCCAGAAACATTTTCACAGACAAGCACTCATTTTTCCAAGGAGATGTCTTTGTTGAGCAGCTACAAAGGGGGACAAAATATATACTTTGATTCACTGAAAATGCCATTACTACAATGCAGAGACCTGCTCCAATAAGTGCAGATGATTTGCAAGCAGGAATATGATGTAGGGATTTATTAAAGATGCCTCTCTTCATTTTCATGCAGGATTATGAGACGTTCTTCGATGCCAAGGAGGACGACACGGTGTATGCCTTCCTGGGTCTGCCCCCTCCTCCCGGAACAAAGGTTGGAACTATTTTCTCCTTTCTGTCATCATGAAACCAAAGCCAGAACAAAATAATCGCATTCAAGATGCTTCTTTAGACACATACAAATTAAACAACTTTTTCCAGTGTGATCGTCTTAACACGACAGTATGTCAGGGTTCATTCATATCAGGTCAATGGATGAAAATGTAAACTCTGTAGTCATTCTATAATTTGAAATACAGATGGAATGGGACTCATCTTCATCTCTGAGTACGATAATTTTTTTTTCTCCTGATCTTGTTTGATCCACTTGTGTTAAATCTGATCATTTCATTGACACAGGAAGCAGTGCAGGCCGACAAGGCACAAATTGTGGAGAATGGGACCCACACTGAGGAAGCTAACGCAGAGGGAAAGCCTGATGACTCAATAGTAATTTCTCGTCTTATGCTTTGTTTTATCTCACCTTTTTCCCTCCATTCAGTATAACTAAACTTTTCCCATTCTGTCCACATCCATCATGTTGATCAGACCTTAATTTCCTCCATGCCACCCTGTCCCAGGCATCACATCTTCTAATCTCTTTGTGTTTTGCATGAGTGAGTCATTAAGATGATATACTGAGTTGTCATTATAACACTGGGACATTGCATCACTATGTTTAGACTGTGGAAGTTGAGAGGCATCATGTTCCTACAGGCCTTTCTATAATTAGCACTTCATAAGGTTGATTGTGTTTGGTTTGCATTCTAATTTTGAAATCATGTTTTTATTACATTCTTTTACTTTTGTTTAGTGCATGCTCTCAAAAATATGATATACTTTTCATTGTTTCAAACACTTTTCCTTTGTAAGGAAAGTCCCCACTGATCCTTAGCTTCAAGAATATGCTTCATTTCTACGTTTGATCATCTTAAAAATGGAAAAAAAAGTGTATTTGCAACTTTGAGTTGAAAATCCAGTTTATGAGCAAGCATTCCTCATAAGCAGGATTCTGCTACACGTCTATGTTTTACTCATTGTTTTACAGGAAACTGACCGAGCTGCAAAATGTTTCAACACTTTTGTTTGTACCTCAACTGATTTTTGTACTTTGTGTTTTGAAGTCGAAAAGAGAAGATTTTATGGATTTTATTGTTTTTCCTCAAGACTTCCTCTAATTTCCTCTAGTTAAAACACTGCTGCACAATGAAAATGTGAAACACATTTTGTTATCCCACAGGGTTTAATGAAGTGCTGCATGAAGAAACTGCAAACTGGGTTCATTTAAGCTTCATTTTGTTTCCAGCAGGAGTTTAGCTGTCCCTCTGCTTTTTTCTAGGAATAGTTGGACATTTTGACAAATATTCTCATTGCCTGTGTTGCAGCTAGAAGTAAAAAAAGGCTGCGAACAATGGCAGAAAACACTGTGACACACTGTGGTAAAAAGAATTCAGGTCCACTTCAAAAATATGCGTTTGAACATTAAATCTTCTTACTTCAGTACACTTAAAATTACATCTGGTACGGTTCAGAGTTTTATCAGAGTGCAGAGAGTGCGATCAAAAGAAAATATCCTCCCATGCTCACCCCACTGGTCTCTGTCTGCTCCAAACAAACAGGTGAACAGGTGAAGGCAATCAAACATGACATCACTACCACAATCTGCCCACGATCTGGTGAACACGCCCCCATTGCCGTGAATAATATAAGAGACCATAATACACATAGAAAATAGTGGACTTACATGCTCTTAAACTCTGTCTGGCAAAATGTTGTATAAAACATTCTGTATCACTCACATCTGTGCGTTGATGTGTAGCTACATCAGCTGGTTAGCTTACCTTAGCACAAAGGCTGGAAACAGCTAGCTGGCGTCAGTGCAAAGAAACAAACCACCTTGACAACTCACTTATTACAATATTTGAAGAACTCTTTTTTGTAAGATGGCAAACTGTTTTTGTTAATTTCTGGATAAGAAACACGGATATAATGGTATAATTACTGAGCTCCAGTAGGGGCCTGGTTGACTATTGTTAGTTTGAGAGCTAGGCTAGCTGTTTCTCCCTGTGTTAGCATTTATGCTAAGATGAACTAGTTTAAGTCAATTAGCTGCTACAGTACCTAGGAGTGTGTGATACTGCAAATTTTGATCCTTTACCAAGTGAATACAGGGACAGGATAGCTGATACCAATACTTTTTTATTTCTATAAGCAGCTTATGTACTCTTATGTAGGAGAGAGCAGTGTGTCATGATTTATAACGTGAACTTGTCATCAATATGCAAAATCTGAATACCTTTTCGTGACCACTAAATGATTTTTTGATTTTTTACTTTTTTTTAACTTTATATATATATATATATATATATATAATTTTTTTTTTAATAACACAGCAATGGAGGAGAATTGAAGTTTGTGAAGTTTGCATGCAAGATGATGTGAGCGGAGTCTTGTTTTCACAGACAGTTTTACTCTTTGATGAAATGGGTACAACGTACCAACATAGCAGAAAAAACTAAAACTGACATCAATCTCATTGCGTTAGAATGATCTGTATCAGTCCCACCATGGTATAGATACTATCAATATTTGGATTGATCAGCCCACCCCTCCTGCTAGCCGTGGTTTCCTGCCCAAATGTAGGACTGTAGTATTGACTTTCTCATTAAAGTTTCAACAGGAAAGCAAATATTCCTTTGAGAAACTATTCTTTTGAGGCCATTACACTGTCTTAAAATCATGATGCTTCTGTCTTAACTTCTCTTTTTTAAAGTCAAAGTACTGACACTGCAATCTCCAACATTAACTGCTAATCAATCTTCCCTCCTCCAGTTAATTTCCAGGTTTGATTAACACCTACCTCTTATGATTTTCAACCTCTCCAGCTGATGAGACCATCTCAACGCCATTAAAGCTATGCCAGAAAAATTTATTATTGTTTTAAGTTGTTATTCATTTGTTTTCCTTGACCACCAGTTGTTGTTTTCACCTCACAATAAGGAGGTCCCAGTGGAGGAGCGCAACGGGGTTGCGCATGATGAAGAGGAGCAGCAGTATGAGGAGGAGGAATATGAAATTGGCGAGGAAGAGGTGGAGGTATCAGATGATGCAGCCATGGAAGAAGACGCAGAGGGAGACGAGGCCCCTGCAGAGGAAGAGGAGGAGGTGATGGGGGAGGAGGAAGAGGAAGAAACAGATGAGGTCACACAGGGCACAGTAATTGGCACTTGAATCCTCCCTCCTGTTGTCCTGCCTTTCCCTCCATCCCTTGAATGTTTTGTATTGAATGTTTTCTCCTCCATCTTCCCATCATTCCTGGAATGCTCTGTTTTTTATTTCCCTTCAGCGTCTCCACACTCCCCTTAATGTCGTCCTTCTCTTCCAAATTAAATTTTGCCTCCTTTTTAAGTTCCAGTAGTCCTCGTGCTGCATTTCCATGTCAAGTCTTGACTCTGTTATGCAACAATCTTGACCATTTATTCAGCACTATTGAGCATCTTTACTGTTGTATTTCTGCAACTTTTTTATTGGTATTTTATTTTTTAATTTAACTCCATGTGTCTTTTCCACCTGCATTTCCCTGCACATCCTTTACTGTTAATGGTAACTGCCTTGGTTAAGGTGTGTTGGTAGAATTCACTTTATCTGGTTCAATAAGCCTGATCCGTGGATGCTGCTGTGTTTCAGTGTGAATGTACAGTTTGTATTATGTCTGTGTCTGACATCTCTAATATAATCCTGTCTCCTCTGTCAGCAGGCCCGTGCAGAGGAGGAAGAAGAACAGGTATGTTTCTCAAATTAAAATGCTGAACTACTTAGGCCTAACACCTAAATGAACTGTAACTGTAAATGAATTAGTAACTAAATTACTCTGTAACTTTTCTTTAACAGGAAGGAGCTGATGAGGACAGGGTAAGAATATACATCGGTTGTTCCTCATAAATCTAAAGAGCAGTATTAATAAATGCAGACTGCAGTAACGAGAGCAGTTAATACCAGCCGTGCATTTTAATGGCTTTACTAGTTGTAACAAAAGTCTGCATACAATATACCTCAGACCTCACCAAGTTTTCTTTGTGTTGATTCAAGCTAACAAAGGACACATTATTAATTATATGTAATGGCATGCATGTGAAATACATTAAGGGGATGTTCACTAATTCTCTTCTTCCCTGTGAGTCATTTGCGGTCTTAATCAGTGCTCCGTCCAGTCTTTTCAGAGCCCTGCAGCCCCGCCTTCTTGTCTGTGATCTGTCTTAAGTAATGATTCCTGGCATGAGCTGAACTTGTGCGGTTTCTGTTCTTTAAGTGTCAAATTAATTTATGGTTTGTTAAAAATCCCGGATCCTCTTCATTATTTAAAAGACTTATTATGTAATATATTTCCACAATATCCATGTAAAATTTATCAACTTATATATTCCTCTGTCCCTAATAATGTCGTAAGTCATTCACATTAGATTCAGTGTTTTGCCCTCTAACATCCAGAGTGTTAGATGGATGATCAGTGACATTCAGAGGTACAAGTTTAGCATTTTATACATGCTAGTTTTAGTGAAACCTCCTCCTTTCACTGTTCAAGGGTTTTGGGTGTTTTTACTTTTGCATCCCTTCGATTGTGCACATGCATTTGAATCTTTGAAACCTTTTTTTTTTGGCTATTCATAACCTCTAAAAAGTAGCAGTTTTTGTTCAGCTCCTGTTTGTAGTGAGAATGCATGATCATTGTAACTAATTTTACAGCCCCGCATCACTAAAATATAATAATGACTATTTAATAGAAGAAATGTTAATTGCTAATTTTACTCAACAATCACACTATTATGCAACATTATGGAAACCGAGAGCTGCCATGGTCTTTACTATCTTTTTTCATTCTGTTATCTCAAGATCACAAGAAAAAATCATTCCGTTAACGGCTTGTTTCCACATGATAACGGGATAAATTAATGCATTATCAGGGAATAACAAGGCTTGTTTTCCCATGATAATGGCATAATTAAAGCCTGTTGTTTCCTCTTTTTTAATAAATTCTATAAGAGAACTGGAGTGCCACCAGCTCCAGCATGTAGATGACTCTTGACACCTGTAAGCAGGCTAGCTGAAAATGTCACATAATGGAGTATCTATCGATTAACGCATCAGGCTGTTCTTCAATCAAGGTCTAACACAGGCAGAAATTGCTTTGTGTCTTTCTGTTAGAGATAACATTCAGATCAGCACTCATCTTTTAAGGAGAAGACTAGCTGAAGCTTTACAGATGATCGCACTTCATTGACACTGCTGGCAGTGATCTTGATGGGCCAAATCTGTCATGAACCACAAACTCGATTTCAATCAGGTGATGAAAGCTCACCTGATAAATTATCCTGTCATCACAGCAAAACAAGCCTCGTTATCCTGAGATAAGGCATAAATTTATCTGATTGTTACGGGAAAATGAACTGTTATCCCTTGATAACAAAATTATTTTTTCGTGATCTCAAGATAACAAAATGAAAAAAGATAGTAGCAGTCATGGCTGCTCTCAGCGTCCGTAAATCATATCATTTTTATTGTTAAACCTTCATATGTCCCGGTTATTTGGGCTTTATAAAGTTCTCACTGTCACACATCAGTTTTTATTGACATTAGGGTATAAAATGCTGCATTTAAGATCTGGCACATTTCCTCAGTTCGTGTCTCAGTCCTCTCAGACCAGCTGACTCAGTTCTCTTAGCTGCCTCAGTTTCTGAGGTTGTCCTGCTGGTCTTCACACCAGTCTTGCTCCTCATGCACGCACCGTACAGCATTTGACCCCCTCTTGCCCTTTTTTTGTCCATCTCTTGGTTTGCTCCCTGCAGGAGGAAGAGGATTTGCACTCAGAGGTAACTGTGCGTCGGCGATCGTCTCTTTCTGCAGTTCCTCCGTGTAGTCTTCAGCAGTTTGGGGTTTGATGGTGCAGAGATCAGGGCAGGCTGCTGTGAGGGGGTTGGGTTGGGATGGGTCTTGGTCTGCTGTTCTCTTCTACACTTCTTTAATTTTCTCACTTCAAGACTTAACCTTTTTCTTCCTCTCTGTCTATTTCATTTTGGTTTTCCTCTCTTTCTGCTAACATCCTCTTCCTCATTTCTTCCCAGCTCTGTAGCAGCTTCCTGACAACTTCAACTATCTCCATAGTTTTCATTTTAAATGAGAAGACTTTGCTGTAGCGCATGCCTGTGGTGCTCTTTTGCTCCCCACACAGCCTGCTGACCTGCTATCTGTTATTTCCTCTAGGAGGAAGAAGAACTACGGCAGCTTGAGGTAGAGCCATGTGATTTTTTTTACCTGCCTCTAGCCTTCCTCAGTTCGCCTTGTTTTTTTTTCAATCACAAATCTGCATCAGTCATTTTCTTTCCTTCTTATTTAGCTTTTCTCTTTCTTTTTTAGTAGATTATGCCTAAAAAAGGATATTATGTGCATAATTAGCCCTACTGTTAGGTCAAAGGGACCAATAATTGAGAGGCATAGTGTCTCTGTAAATAGAGTAAAGATTAAGGTAAACAGAGTTGGCCATTCCAAGAGGCAAGAGAGTTGTGGACTCAAGCCATATGACTTGGACTCGAATCAGACTTGAGGCACATGACTTGGACTCAAGTCAGACTTGACAATATCATGAAAGACTTACAACTGGACTTGGACTTAAACACGAATGACTTGTGACTTCACTTGGACTTAAGCCTTTAGACTTGAAAAATACTTGAGATTGTTATTTAAAAAGCCTGCCATGATTCAATTATTTCCCTTCATTTCCTAGACCAACTGACATTAATGCTTTTCATTCCCAGTAAGTCGATAACTTTTTCCCCCAGAATCCACTTTGTTTTAAGCATCCAACAACATCCAGTCAAGTTTAAGAACAAACCATAGAGAAGTGGGTTACGTTACTGAATGCTAAAGCCTTTTAGTAGCCAGCTAATGTTAGCTAGACAAACATGCTACCAAAGATAATTTTGTTCATAAGAAGTAAGTAAAAATTTTAAAAAGTATTAATGATTCGTGTAAAATTTAAAAGATAAGAAAAATGCTAATGACTTGTTTAGGAC
>JAQLOL010000024.1:9672146-9686596 GCA_029783665.1 Naso thynnoides
CGATTGGAACAAGTTTGTACATGGACACTGGTCGGAATAATGATCGGTGTGAACCACTCCTCTCTTTAGGAGTAAATTTCTCACTGAATGGGCAGAATTCGATGAGAATCTTCAGAATAATGAATTTACATGAAGCATTTTTATTTTGATCAGACTTTCATGTGTAAACATGTAAACATAGTTTCAGTTAGCCTTCGACTATCCTACTGAAGTTTGCATGTTAATGTTTTCGGTATCGGCGTTGCTGCATCCTGGGCTTTGTGCTGCCCAAGATAATTATTATTGGTTTTAAGAAATAAAAGTAAGCAGGAGCATTTTTAATAATTGATGAGAAAAAGTGAGACTAAACTATGCAAAACTGTGCAGTAAATCCAAACCTTTTTGCTACGCAGCTCTGCAGAACTGCAGAGTCAGCAGCACTCAGAAAACATACACTTTGATGCCGGCTAGGTTCCAAAAATATGTAAATGCATGTATGATGATAGCCTTTTTATGCAAAATATACAGTATTTGATACCTGTGTGTTAGTGAGTGTGCCTCCACAATGCAGATTGTCAACATGATCAATCGGGCAGCTCTGTGTTGTTCTACACTTTGTTCTTTGCCCAGTTTCTCTAAGGTGGAAATAAGCCGGCTGTTCCTAATGCTGTGCCTTTGTTCGTGTGTGTGTGTGTATGTGTGTGTGTGTGTTTGAGCTGTCAGAACTAGGAAGCATGAAGGAAATAATTGCTGTGAAACTTTTTTTTTTCTTTTCGTCCTGTCTCCTGGAACACTGTTCACCTTCTTCCTGCAGCATCAAAGTGGCCTTTGCATGATTTGGAAAAAAAAAAAGGAAAAGATAAACAGATTTTCATTTTCATTACTTCAGAATCCACAAGCAGCAGGTCTTGGCCACTATTTTTTGGTTGCTAGACTTTGGTGTTGTTTGGTAATATTTACAAATATTTTAGAGTTCAGAGTTAATTTGTTTAATTTGAGAATTGAACCGCATGATATGTAACAACCTCCCAACACAGCACCTTCAGTTATTCGCTCTTTCGCGCTTTCGTTAACCAAACTACCTGTTGGTCAGAATAGCCTTTTGCTCTGTTAACTGCGAGGACATGTTTATGTGTGTTAATTTTGTAACATTTGGTTGTGTTTCAGGAAACTTATTTGACTTTAAAAAAAAGAATGGGATCAACTATGTAAACATGATGTATAAAATAAGAAACTGAGCATAGTGATAGTTCGGGTCATACTGCCAAATTTGACTTACTGCTAAAAAAAATAAAAATATACTCTTTTGACTGTAGTAGTTCTGACTGAACCCTTTTTTGATGAGTTTTATTGATGAAACATGTTTCCTGGTTGTGCTACAGTGCAACGGAATGAAATTTCCACAAATATTATGTCAATGGCTTCAGAGAGCAATTGCAAATTGTCCTTGAAAAAAATTCCTCATATCACAAAGAGAGCCGATCAATTTTGTCTGTATTTTGTTTTTTGGGGGAAATGCTACTGACTCTACCTTTAAATGTTTATGGAAGATTTTTCTCTGCAGCACACCTATGACTGAGACACTGCAACATTTCTACCAGCTCCAGCTCATGGTGGAGAGGTTTAGTCAGGCAGTGCAAACAAACTCAAATGAGATGAGACAGCTGAGTGCTGATGATCTTCAGCCAGTTTTTCTCAGACTACTGTAAGAAGAGAGAGAGAGAGAGACAGCACACAGTGTGACTGTTTCCAGGTCAGTGGATGGGTAAAAATGCAAAATATACATTTAACTCTGCATCATTTGGCAGCCGCTGACAGAGCTCTGTGCTTGAACAAAAGCAGCTCTGAGCAGAGATCGCATTGAGAGCAGTAAAAAATTTTTAAAAGCAATATTTTTAGGTTCCGTCACCAGCATTTTGTGCCAGAAAACTACAAGGTGAAAAATCCTGGAAGGCTTAAACACTCATGTGATACTAATACACTTTTAGGCAAGGTGAAGACTAGTTCAATTTAAATCCAGGTATCAAGGGTACAATCAGCTATAGTCCTGAAAAAAAAGAATAAAACAATAAACAAAATGTTCAAATGAAAATAAATAGCATAATGACCTCTTTGCAGATTTTACAGATCGTCTCTTCTGTAGCTTCTTGAATAAAAAGAAAGAAATGATTCAACTATCAGACTACATGCTTTCATCTGGCTCTGTAGCACTCTTTATGTTGAAGTACATGTGTGTTTGTGAGACAATATGAGTATGGGATGTGAATGTACTGTTGCATTAATTTACAGATATGTACATAGGAAAACACAACCTCAGGAAACTGGTTAAAAAGGTTCAAGTAAACACCATTCACTTTAAAGTTCTTGCTAAAGGAGGATATCGTTCATCTCCATCTCTGTGTCTGCGAAGGAAGATCCAAACTTGATCAGAGGGTTTAGCTGAAGCGGGACAAGCACAAAGTAACCTTCGCTGCTGAGTGACTGGCTGTAACCCAGGTTAGCCAGCTAGCTGTTGGACATAAACTAAAAAAGGAAGATTGCCAAAATTTGGATAAAATTTGATGCAAAAAAGCTTCTCTTTTTTTTCAGTAGAGAAATGATATTGTTGTTTTTCATGTTTCTCCTCTGCTCTTTTCATTTCTTTAATTACATTTGTGTGTGTGTGTGTGTGTTCCCACTGCCAGACAGTTGACAGATACAATGTGTGTTAATAAAAGAAACATGACTCTGAGTCGCTTCCCAGAGCGGTGATCTTTTTGTCACTATAGTTGAACGAGCCTTTGCTCCTCACATCCATGCTGCTGTCGTCCACCTGCTGACTCACTGGTCACCATGGCAACAGCATATTCTCTGCCTGACATGTATATGGGAAGTGAGTCATGCACGGTGGTGGTGGGTGGACAGAGGAGGACACAGTGTTATTTTTGGACAGAGTTGTCGTCACAGGAGTTTCCAGTTCTCCCTCCGTCCATTTAAACTTCCTTTAACCACCTCTGTGTTTCAGCTTCTCATTCAGGGCTGGGTATCAAACCTCTGTGCTCTTCTGGTACCAGCTGACATGTGCAGATCTGTAGTCTGACAGTGTATAAAATTGTGCGCGCAACATCGACGTATCACCATTTTTTAGGTTTGATATCACAAACAGTTGCTTACTTGCACATCCAGATGTGGCAGAGTGTTGTGATTATTTGGAGCTGTGTTTTTGTCTGCCTTGTGAATTTAAGTCCAATGTTATCTTTGGTTTAGCTCCAGTTTTGATAGCCAACAAGTGTTGAGAAAATAATCTTTCTCTTTAGAGGTTAAAATGTCCAGGATTTTTAACAGCTAATTGCTAAGCAGGTACTTTACAGTGGATTTTTAGAGTTTTGGGCTGAAAACAGGTGCTTGCTGCAGCCAGCTACACCACAATGTGAGCAATAAGAGTAAACCAAAACTAAAATGTTACAGTGGGACTAAATGATGAGGGTAAACTTTCCACAAAGCTTAAGAGAAAGCTGAAGAATTGGGTGGTAGCTCTCTGTGGATTTATCACCATGAGAGTCTCTCTTTTTCATTTAATGGAAACTTTGTTGTTTTGGTATTACTCAAATAATTAACTGCACCAAACATGAACAAACACTCCTCGATGTCAGCCATAGTTTTCTGCAGAGCAGTTGTGAAGTTCAGTGCGGCAGCTCTAGTCGTCACCATGTTGGCACTGCAGCATATAGAGATGGCGTAACTCCCGGCTAATGCAGAAAAATTGCCAAACAGTTGGAGCTGAAGCAGGTCACATAAGTCCCCTAGCTGCTAATTGTTGCTTAAAGTTGTCATGCCCTTAGTTATGCATAACTTTAAGCCTCAATATAATTTTTTTTTTATTTTAAATTTAAGTTTAATTTGAAGAAGTAAGTAATATAGAAAACTGACTTCTCATAAAGTTGTCATACAGGGGAATTCATCTCTAGAAACGTTTTAGCACCAGGCTGTAAACAAGCTTATTTTTTGCTGTAAAGTTAGGCATTTTAATGCAGGGGTTTTAAGGAATGACTTACTTTTTGAACCAGCTGTAGGCCGATGGAGAAACTGTGGTTTTTGATTTTTCAGATCTGTAGGTTGCGCTTGACAGAAACTCAAATATTTCCCTAGACTTATCTTTCTTTTGCCCTTAAGTGTGACTTTGTTTTTGAAGAAATTTAAGGGCATCAGACTGAAATAAAATTAAATTTTACTGGGTGAAAAAACATGAAATGATATTTATCATGAAGTACAGGATCGAGAGTATTGTACCACTTTGCTGTGGAAAGTCGTTTCAATGTAAGTTCAGAGTCATCTGACTGGCTGTGGTCAGACTGGTAGATTGCTGCACCTTTAACGGTGTGTACAATATAACAACAGTGATGTCACTGAACAGATTTACATTCAAATCCACGCTGTGATTTTCCTCTACATCACTGCAGCAAAGTGAGACATTAAAGCTCAACGACATTTTGGACTCCCACTAGCTGTAGCTTGAGACTCCTTCAGGGCTGATCGCACCAAGGAGCTTCACACCAGGTGCGACTGCTGCAAAAACGCCTTGAGAGCGCAACTGTAGGGAAATAAAGTCAGTATTATCTTCTCGTATGTGTTTGCCTTTATCCTATCGTTTCTGCTACTGTTCCTCCAGCAACAAAACAGGAAGGACATGGTGAGTTAAGCCCATCCCCTTCTTGATTTAATTGGCTGCTTTGGCCAAAGGTGACACTGATGTGATAAGATGAAAAGTTGAAATAATTTCAACTTTTATGTGTGCTCAAAAATCGTCGGAGAAACGGGTCGCGCTTAGCAAGAAGAGTGCTTGGCAGGCGCGCTGTCCCAGAGGAAAACACTGGTTTTGCTGGTGACGCTTTTCTAGTACAGTTCCCAGTGTGGTCAGCCCTTTGGTCATCATCTCCACTGCAGCCTCCCCTCCCTGTTTTTGCTTCAGCTTTCGGATGGTTTTGTTTGTTTTCGCTCTCTCTTTTAAGTCCACTTTGTAAACAAGATTCACGACGATTAGTTGCAGGGAAAGTTACAGTGGTGCAAACTGGTCCATCTTAGCTTCGCTCAGGCCGGCTGACAGCGTCGCCTGCAGACACAGTTGGCACCAGAGGCCAGTTTTAGAGCACAAGGCGTGTCACTTGTTTTCACAGCCAATCAGCTTTTTCATTTCATTTTCATTTCACTCCTATCAATCGTACTATTTGGCCATTGATTTTTGGGAAACATTTGCAAATCATCCAAATTTTATTTGTATTTATAAAGGAATATCAGAGATTAAACAGTTTTCAAAGTGCACATCAAGGTTTTTTTTTTTTTTTTTGGTGAACCGACCTTTTGTGTTGAGTTTGAAAGAAGGGAAAAGGATCCTGAGAAGTATCATGCTTTCTTGAAAAGGTTCTCAAAAACTCCCCAAAACAAACTAAAGAGACTCTCAGTTTGTATGTGTGTGTGTGTGTGTGTGTGTGTGTGTGTGTGTGTGTGTGTGTGTGTGTTCCCACTGCTTTAGTAAAAGGTCTGGTTCCCTTTAAATGCGTACCACGGAGCACAGACAAAAGAATCCCTGCTCATTCAACAGAATAAAAGCTTTGTGTGTGTGTGTGTGTGTGTGTGTGTGTGATGTAGAGAGGGAGACAGAGACAAAAACTTGTGTACACTGAGTGTGAGGATCCAGAACTCGGTGACCAACCCTCTCTTTCTCTTCCTCTTTCTTTTTCTGTCTTTGCTCTTTATCTGTTTTTCTTTCTCACCACCTACTTCTTTTCTTTTCTTGCATTCCCACAGGACACATTAAACAACAACTCCTTCGGAAAGAAATACAGTTGGCAGGAGAAGGTTTCAGGCTCTTCCTCGCCTCTTAAAACAGGTGAGTTTTTCTTTCCCAACAAATCTTCACACCATGAAGCTTGTATTTTAGTTTAACTGTCTGATTTGCTCATTTTGTTGATTGTGAAGTTCACTTCAGTGTGCAGACCAGAATGCTGACGGTAATATTATTCGCCCTTGTGCTACAAACACAGCAGCTGAACACACATGATTTGCATTGAATATGGCAGGCTGTCTCTCTGATCCTCAGGGCTCAGTGTTAACGCTCATATTAGCTGTGCTGAGCTAAGTGTAGCTAGCTGAGACAATGCTACAACTTTATACTCTGTGTGTGTGTCTGTGTGTGTGTGTGTGTGTGTGTGTGTGTGTGTGTGTGTTAGCCAGTTTAGGGCTTAGCTAGCTGCGAGCTGTCATAGCTCATGACTACCACCCTTTTCAGAGCAGCATGTGAGGCGAGACTAAACAAACTTATGCCAACAGCTCACCGCTGACGGAAAAAGTGATGCAGAACATTTGTTCTCCTGATGATGGTTTTAAAACACTACTACAGAAAAAACATCATAAATCAAGATGACTCAACCTGCCTTTTATGCTTTATACAAGGCACTGTGGCAAAATGCAGAATGCTCAGTCATTATTCTGAAATGGTTACCCCATTAACAGCCTTGTGTTCAAACCAAGTAAAGTGATTATAGAGATTAAAGGCTTAATTTTGGATTTTATTTTGATGCCACTGCCTGCGATGGTGATGTTGCTGCATTTTACCTTTAAATTTCTCAGACTTAACATTAGAACAACCAGGGTGACTTTTTCTGTTCAGCTGCTTATGGTTACAGCCTGTACAATACAACCTGGAGGCTGCACTATAATGATCTGGGAAGCGAAAAAACTATTTTGTCTAATGTTGTTAAATAAACATTAAAGGGCGTCTCCAGTCATAATCAGTGTTTGCCTCATAAATCAAGTCACCTTTTAAAATTCATTTTAAAAAGATAATTTAATGAAATCCAAACTTACCGGCATCCGCTTTGCTCATATCCGGGTCAGAGGACACAGTACTCTCAGACAGAGGCACGGTAAAACACTGCGTTAGCTGAGTGCTGAGTGGAGAGGTTTGTTTAACTACCAGACTGTAGCTAGCTACAGTCAGCTAACGCAGTGTTTAAGTTTGGTAGTCGTTGTCTTACCGTGCCTCTGTCTGAGAGTACTGTGTCCTCTGACCCGGATATGAGCAACGCGGATGCCGGTAAGTCTGAATTTGGTTAAATTATCTTTTTAGAATGAATTTTAAAATTGAAGCAGCGATCAAAATGAGGAAACGTGCAACCACAGAATGATTTTAAAATATGTCTGGTGTTCATACGTGCACTTTTACTCAGCACTGTATTCTTGAACAAAACTGAATATAAACGTCCACAAGCTGCAGTTGGGTGTGCGGATGGTATGAGATGAACTGATCATAGCTGACTTGATTTATGAAGCAAACATTGATTATGACTGGAGATGCCCTTTAAGTTACTGACTACACTTCTGGCTCTTCGGTGTTTTCTGACAACTTGTGTACTAACGTTAACGACTCAAAATAATTTTTCCTGTGACCTGTAACTGTATTGTCTTTTTATGTTGCCTCACAAATTAAAATTCAAGAAAATTACAATCACTTGATCCAAAAAGGGGACAATACCTTATGAGAAAGTGAAGAACAGTTTTACCATTTAGGTGTAATCCTGTTTTCAGGGGTGCCATAATCCAATTAATGCCTCTTTTTCTTTTTCATACATGTAGCATCTCAAACTCAATTAATTTTGTTTGTGGAAAGGAAATGGTTGTTAAACTCACTCTGAGTGACAAGGCTGAAGTGTAAATTAACACTATGTGACGGATGCTGCAATAATAACGATGTAGTTGTGAGGCTCTCTGCAGTAATGTATGGGAAAACAGATATATCTCCACGTGAAGTGGGTGACATAACATTTGCATTTTTTAATAGTAAAGATTGGCTTATGTAAAGGGTGGATATGAATCCTCCAAACACTATCGTTTCACCAGCATTGCTGTTATTAAAACGAGGAGCAAGCTTTTTCTCAATGGTACTGTAACTCTTTTGGTCTTTTTGTACCATCTGTCAACTCCAACAACTACAAAGGCCTTGAAATAAACCAGCAAAGCATGGAATCAGCAGCTTGTTTTTTGTAGAAGACGAAACAAGTCTTTAATTTCACTGAAGGCTAATGCACGATGTGACTGGACCTTTTAACTTAAGATTTGATTTATCCTTGCTGGCAACCTCAATTAGATGAATACGAATCCAAGCTCATTAAAGAATTGCACGGTGGCTAAATCTCTGCAGATGCAAACACTACTGAAAGGAAATGCAGTCTTTGCAGTTGACTAAGTTGTGAGGTTCAATATTTTTTGTTTTAAAAAGAGCTAAGCAGAAAAGAGAAATTGTCTGAACTCCTTTAATAGGGAGGTCAGGATCAACCAGGGCAGAATCCAGGCACCGGAGGGGCACACCAACATTGTGTTTAGCTTTTTTTCCCCACTTTTTTCATTCATCCAGAAGCTGTTGAGACACTTCCCTCAAAAACATATGTAAACCTCATGGTGGCACTGGTGGAAAAGTCTGGAGATCACCAAAGTCAGTAGGTTTTATCCTCTGGGAACCATGAATGACTGCACAGTTTTATGGCAAACCATTCAATGGTAGTTGAGATATTTCAGTCTGGATCAAAGCGGTGAAACATGATAAGGCTGAAACCCAATGTGATAAAACAGACATCAAATTTTGATTTTGTTTTAGTCTGAAAAGTCTCAGTTTTAGTCTAGTTTTTAGTGACTAATTATTATGAGACTCAAGTCAGGATGAAAGGACGAAATCTACAGGATGCTAATCGACAAAAAACGAAAAGGTTTAGAGTCTTTTGCATTGCTTAAATGTTTCTTGAGCATGCAAATGTCCCTTCAAGTTGGTTGTGTTTTTCATAGCGATTTTTGCTCTGCATGGTTTACAAGGGTCTTCTTGTCCTTCACATCATGTGTGAAATTTCTCTGCTCTTCTCTTTCTTTCTAACAGCGCTAACATTTGTGATGAGACATGATGCATACACTGTTGCTAACAATTGTTGCTAGTAGCCACACAGTATGTCACTATATCCTAAACTGCTACCCAAAAATGCAGGTGGGTCACAAAATCCAATCCCAACAAGCAAGCGAAGTGTCCCTTTATCATGAAAAATCTCCTACGTTATATTCACAGATTGATTTCCTCTGGGTTTTTTTTGTGTGTGTAGCATGCATGCTCATTAGCCTCAGTTCCAATTAGGTAAATTAGCTAAACAGTCTTACCTCACAAAGAGATAACTTTTTTTTTTTTTTCCCAACACCTGACTTCCAAACAACTTCATCTCCTTTTCATTCATTGACGAAACTGTCAATAGATTTTCTCAGTTTTTGTCATCCTAACATAGTCTTTATTTCTTTAATGTCTCATTTTCATCAGTGAAAAAGGATAGTTTATGAACATTTTCATCACAGTTTTCTTTAATGAAATTAACATTGTTGCCGTAAGGTGCCTACGTAATCCCTAAACTGTTGCTGTAGTTTACAGAGATTTGACACTGAATACTTACCACAGCATCCATCAGATATGAAGTTCTGGTTTGTTCTGTCGTTGTGGTGAAGGCAGGTCTATCCTGACCTTCAAGGATTTATCAGGCAGAGGAAAAAGAAAGGATAAATAGATTTGTAATACCTGAAACCTCCCCTTGAATTGCCAATAATGTAGTAACAGCATGCATGCTTGCATTATTGAAAGTAGCGTGCTGACATAGTTTCCTGCTATTCTCCATCACCAGATGGCTGACACAGATCTTCACTTTGGAAATCACATCTCGGCGGCGAGTGTATTTGGAAAGTGTTCGTCCTCTCTTTCTCCCCCACTGCGCTTTCGTCCTCCCTGCCTTCTGTTTTCTCGCACCAAACGCCTGGCATTGAAGCAGCCGGCTATTAAATAAATTAGGTTTCCTCCAGTAAGCCTGACAAAGACAGGCACAAAAAGAGAGGCCTATTACATGACCCTCCTTAGTGTTTTGTTTTCCAGTTTAACCTTACCCGTCCCTGGGGCTTACTTAGGACTCTCTGTGGGTGTCAGTTACGCTCCACAAAATGGTGCGTTCATATTGTTTGGAGGCATCTAAAGCTCACAGAGGCAGCCAGGACCGGTCAGCGTCTGCCTTTCCAACAGTGAGGCCATAACAAGGTCCCTTTTCTTTTGCCCTTCATAAGGAGTCCCTTTTATTGCTTTCAGCTCTGCCTCTCCTGTCTGTCACAAGCTGATTTGCCCACACATCATCGTGTGCCACTACATGTACACTGCACGTGCTCAGTCTCCAGTGCGACTCCGTCGCCCGCACTCCTACGTCAACCAGCAAACTTCTTCAGTCGGCAAGGGACCAGCCGCCAGTGCAGCAGGTATTTCCCTCCTCCATGCATGCATCACAGAAAATTAGAGAGTGGAACACAACCATCAGGGAGGACACAAGAGGAGTCTGCCGCTAAGGTGCAGCTCCCCAGCTACCTCAACAGTTTTCTGTCGGCAATTAGCAAGTGGACACTGCACTCCTTTTTTTGGTGTGTGGATAAATAAATGGAAACTTTGGCTAATGGCTCTCAGGAGTGCAGCACAATATCTCCAGTGGCTTGTTATATTTTGCTTTCCACTTCCTGTTCGTCAGGCTCCATTAACTGTCGAGTCAGTAATGTGCCGTAGGAAGAAAGACGCTGAACAGAGCAAAGACATTAAAACAACATATTTATAAATATCTCAGTGCTAAAGCAGTACGGCCTCATCTGTGTGTTTCATTTTTTATCAAGCACTTTTAAAGTACAAAGCTGGTAACAGTCTATGTAATTTTTGTCAACAGATGCCTAGAAAAGACCAAAATCAACAACACATTTCCTCAGCCTCAACACTTTTAAACATTCCTGCCTTTTCTAGAGATCTGTGCACAGTGGTCCCTTTGATTTAAATATTTAAAAACAGGTCAGGTGGATAGTTTTATTTGAAAAGAAAGGGTTTAATGTTAAAACAACTGGGAACTGTAGTTTTTAGAAAATATTACTCAAGCAGGATTGAATCATGCATTTGTTTGGACCTTTTTTCAGCTGCAGACACACGTGTTGTGCTTCAATGCAGAACCTTTTGTACAATGAATTTCCTCTGATTATTTAAAAAAAGTCACAAACAAAAATAACAACAACAACAAAATAATAATTAGTTTTTGAAATTGTTAACAATAACAAAAATGCAGAATAACATGAGACTTTTAACAAACATACCAAAACTATAAGCTCAGATTCGTGATGGGCGAAGCTGACTTTGCTAAGTCTCCTCCCTTAAATTGAACAAAAGTGAAGGCGGCAACAATCATCTCTTATCATCACTTACTTTTGAATGCACAGGGCCACCAAGACGCTGCTGCACCTCCTCCAACATGAACACGATAACGGCATATAAACCCTAAGAACATCTCACTATCAGCTTTATAAATATGTACTCAAGCAGAAAAGACAAGTAAAAGCTCCGCTGCTTCAGGAAGCCACTGCGTTGACTGACTTGAATTAAATTGGCCCTCTCGGCATCAGCCCGGGCAAATTAAGTAGCTCATGCTTTGTTTAGACTCTTGAGGGGCAGCCCTGGTAGAGCACCACTGATGAATAACTTAACACATCCTCTCATTATTGAAAGCTAATGCTGGCAGTAGCATTGTGGCGCATGGCTCCTACTGAATTAAAGGCCTACAAGAGTAACTCTGCGCCACCGTATTATGTGTCGAGGGCCATTACCAGCAAATTGAGGCTAAAATCCTTGACTCAACCTTGTTTGCATTGGGTACACTTTATTAGCCGTTGAATGCAAGTCAGCAAGCAATTTCGCAGGCTAATTACTGCAGTGCACAGTTAAGAGTCATTCAGTGTTCACTATATAAAAGAGAAAAAAAAATGATGATAGTGTTTCTTGTGTTTTGTGTCCCTGTGGTTGATTAACTGGCCTCGGTTCAGTAGTCTCCAGTGGCGGTCACAGCCTGGCTGCAGACATTTTTCCAGCCTCATCTAGTTCCATCACCTAAACTGTGACTCTGTGTTGAGTCAGATTTCATTCAGCAACAAAAATATGACTGGGATACAGCTGAATGTTCTTTTCTTGCAGATTGGGATCTGTTTACTTTGTAGGATGAAGTATTGCTCATTTACCTAAATATAAGATTATTTTGAACTTTTCAGTTCAGTCCCATTGTATTATCCAAGTCTGTGTCTATCAGTAGTTAAAACAGGATTCTTTTGAAATTTATTGGTGTGCTTGAACACCATTTGAGGCAGCTGGGTTAGTTCTTTAGGCAAGAAACAGCCTTTCAAAGTGTGTCTTATGTAGTCATTCATTTGCACAATAATCTGTACAAAAACAAATATAAAAAAATATTGGCTATGAAGTTTTGCCTTGTTCTCCAAAATGGCTCATGCACCTTTTCACTCTTCAGGTGCACTGCATTCATTAAAAATGTAAAACAGTTTACTTTCTGAAACTTCTGCAGGTTGAATGGGCACATCTAGGTTGTTTTATGGCTTTGGCAAAGGTATGTACTATGTCATGATTATTACTATATTAGAAAAAAATGTACTGTCAGTTATTGTCCCTGTAAATTTGAAAGTAAAAGCTACTCTGACCCATTGTTAGTTTTCTTGACTTGTTGACAAGTCAGTCAGTGCAAAATTTCCCTATGACTGCTTACCAGAGGTCAAAGGAGAGGCTGTGTTTAAATTGTCATCCATTTTTAAACCTTTGTTACCAGTCACTTGAAACCTCGGTTGAGTCGATTACACCAGTAACAGTTATCTCTTAGTGTTGGTGCTACAGGAACTGGCAGTTTAATATATCTTAAGTGCTGATTTGGAACAATGGTTAAGCTATTGACTGTTGGTAAATAAATTATCACTCTAGAATTTCTCCCCTCACTTTTGACCCCACAGGCAATGATCTTCCCTACACTCCTGTGTGAAGAGACCTCAGGTGTCCCAAAAGGGCTGAAACTCCTCTGCCTCCTTTTTTTTCCATGTGCCCCAACCTGCCCATCTGTCACAGCCGGGCTCAGGTGGCAACAACCCTGGCAGTGAGGGGGTAGCAATTCAGCACGTCAGCGTTTCTGCAGACCACATCACCGGATAGTGCCTGTCCTGATAAATGGCATCCAGCTGTCATTGAATGGGCACCCAAGAAGACTTATGTGCCAACTGTCGCGTAATAGAAAGCATTTCTCGTAAAATTCAGGACTGACTCGTTGCTCAATCTGACAACCTGAGCAGTGGGCAATTGGAAAGCAATTCCCTCAGACACAAGGGCTTCTTCTCTGCGAGGTGCTGGGCATCCAGCTGACTTACGCGCTAAGCTAAGCTAAAGTAAAGGTGGACACACACTTGTTCAAATAATCAAGAAAAACAGAACTCCTTTTACAACGCAATACAATCTGTGCAACAGTCTTTTAATTTAATTTACCTGTATCTTTTATAGTTTTTAGCTTTGACCAGCAGGTCTGTTGCTATGTCGGTCCACAAAATGGCATGCCACTCAACCAAAGTTGTTGGTATTTGCTTTCCATACAGCAGGACATTAGCTCATATCACAATGACAATACACATAAAAACACCACATGACAAAAAGCGCAAACATTATTTACAGAAAGTGTATTAAAATGTATGTTCAACAGAGTTGATGCAGGAATCCAGAGTCCTTATGGCAGTAGGGAAAAAAATTGTTTTGGAAACAGGATTTTTTGGTAGACGGGGATCTACAGCGCCTCCTGGAGGGCATCAGTTGGAACAGTTGGAGAGTGGGGTGTTGAGGGTCAGAGATTTTTTTTTCTCTTTTGATTGTGCATTTGTAATGTCCAAGTTGGTGTTCCATTTGAGTGTGTTACTGATATGTGTGCCAAGACATTTGAAAAGGTCTGTTGTGGTTATGGGTTCACTTGAATTGGGGATTTGGGGGAGGGACTGTGTCTGAAGTCTGTTAATAGTTCTTGTGCTTCGGATGTGTTAAGCTGGAGGCTGTTATCCTGGCACCAAGTGACTGCTTGGGCAATCTGCTCATACAATTGTTCTTTGTTGTTGTTGGTTATAAGTCCAGTCGTTGTCGTATCATTTGCGTTCTTAAGAATGCTGACTGAGCTGCTGTTGGATGTCATATGATTCGTGTAAAGGGAGAAGAGGGTGAGAGGACGCAACCCTGGGGGGCACCTGTTCCAAGGGTCAGAGGTCAAGATGAAAGGCTCCTCATCTTAACCTACCAACCTACCAACCAACCTTTGTCCATCAGTTCATTGAAAAAATTGACCAAGTTCATTGTGTTGAATGGTGAGCTAAAGTTGATGAAAAGGATACAAGCTGGGTGTTGGGAGACTCCAGGTGATCTCGTGCATAATGGAGAGTGCATCCTCAACAGACTTATTTGCACAGTAAGCAAACTGGTGAGTGTTCATTAGAGGGGTGGTGTATTTCCTTAGATAAAAGAGGATGATGTGCTCAGTGAGATGGTCATTGTGAAGAAATATGAGACTCTTTCTAATATTATTTTGCCCAATTTCTATCTA
>JAQLOL010000024.1:9691699-9723992 GCA_029783665.1 Naso thynnoides
AGGTGAAGTCAATTTATTTAAAAAAAAGTAGCTTTTTAAAAAATGATAAGAAATAGATAATATAATAAATATAACCAAAGAATTAGGAAATACAAATATTTTCTTGACAGGCTGCTGTTACAGGAAATTTATAATCACCAGAGGAATCATGAGACTGTTTCATAAATACTTAAAAGTTCCTCATGGTCACTTTAATGAGAAGACTGATGCTACGCTCTTATCTGTCCCTTAATTAGCCCATTATGCTACGAGAGGTGGTTAGCTTAGCACAAACAGTGGCAACAGGGGAACCAACCTGGCTTTGTTCAAAGCTGAATAAAATTTATGCTGCCAGTCGGCCTACCTCTAAACCTGACCAATTACAATGCTATTTTTTTGTGAATTATGTTACAAAACTAACTTCCTTGTCAGTTCTGTGTAAATAGGAACTCCATGAAAGTCACTAGGCTAAGCTAACAACTCCTAAATGTAGCTAGGCTACTTATTTAGCAGACAGCTGTGAGAGCATTTGATGATCTCATGTAATGCTTGGCAGGAAAGCCAATACATATATTTCTAAAAATGTTAAACTAATCCTTCATGTAACTTTGTTTTTGTTTTTTCATTGTTTTTGCTTTAGCACTTTCTTTAGGCTAGATTTTATGCAGCCAGTCTTGATTCCTTGCTCCCTCATGTAGCCTGCAGCTGTCAGATACAAAAAGCTACCTGCGATCCTCAAATGAACTTTTTATCAAATGACAATAAAATAATTTTTAAAACAGTTATTCTTAATTTTCTATTGATATACGTAATGAGAATGATTCCCTTAAGATGGATTCAATTACTATAAATGTGCTTCTCCCTCATATGAATAAACAGCAGTAATGCCGATATTTCTAGACCAATCCATCCATGTAAAGGTGCTGACAGTGCACAGCTCTTTGGCTCCACTCCTCTTGTAATATAGTTGGTATTGATCAGCAGCACAGACAAGGCAAGACAAATTGGATCTACGCCTCACCAGCAGGCAAAGAGCGCTAAATTCACTCTCCGGACATCAAGTCGGTGAATTCCAGTTCATTCATCGCCATCTCTCTCTCAGTAAGGCAGATATTCAACAAGAACCTGACATGCAGGAAACCTATCATCACTTTCCTTTGACTGGCATCATTTCTAGTAATTAGGCACTAATAACTATGTGCAAAGCTAAGACATGTAATGAACTGTCTGTGCTCTGCTGGAGTTCCTCTCTAAGCTTGATAGCTGGACAGGAAACTGCAGGGAAAATGCTTGTGTGGGTTATCAGGATATCAGATAATTACTACACCATTATCATGACCAAAAGAATTCACAATAACAACATAATTGAGAAATCTAAAGAAAGTTGGAGATAAAAATATAAATGCTATCACTCAAAATTGTTTTTAACTCTATTTATTGTTTATTTTGTCTACTGTTTAAACACATAGATTGGACTCAAAAACACAAGTTAAAAGATGGAGAGAGTCTGCAACTGTAACTGTATAAAAATGTAAACTAACAATGACACTTAAAGGTCCAGTGCTGAATGTTATTTACATTTTGGGACAAATCCAACACTGGCTATAAAGAGGGTCTTTCACTTTTGTTTTGTTTTGCTTTGCAAGATTCATGGCGACCATATAATTCTCACTTGGAGATTAGAGTGAGTGGATGGATATTCAGTCAAATGCTATCTGCAACTTTACCACTAGTGGCCACTAGTGGTAAAGCGTTAAGGTACATTACTGCCACCTACAATGACAAAGCAAACACAGAAAGCAACTGAAATGATATATCTACAACTTTTCCTTTTTATACACCTAGTTTTTGTTTATGATATATGTGATTTTGATCTTCTCTGGACCAGGCTAACTTTTTCCCCCTGTTTTCAGTTTTAATACTAAGTTAAGCAAACTTGGGTGCTAGGTGTCATGCCATATTTACTGTATGGATGAGTGTGGTATCTACACATTTAACTATTTGCAGGAAAGCCAATGTGCATTTTCAAAAATGTCAAACTATTCAAATTAAGCATTCACTAAGTCCTACTTTATGATTGTGAAAACAAATCCATTTCCCCTCTAAACTCTTCCACTGAGCTTATGTAGCCATGTTTTTCTCGTCCTGTTACAAATGCATAAACTGCACCACACTTGCTTTTTGTGAGCTCAATGCTAATTGAAGCTGATTGGCTCTGTGGCTGCTAGCTCTTACAACAAAAATGCACAGTAGAGACGGGAGTAACATAGGGATGCATAGTGAGGCGACAGGGAGCCCCGCAGATAGGGGATTACACAGAGAGGACATGAGGAGGAAGAAAAAAAAAAGAGTAAGGCGGACATGGTGGAAGACACAGCAGCTGCAAAACACACAGACGAGTATTCCAGGCAGGCAGAGCTGTCAGATTTTCCCTGTGTGAGATTTCATTATGCACCTGTCTCTGGGCTCTCCGGTGGTGGTCGTACTCACAGGATTAGATTAAATTGCCAACCACGGTCATAAAGACAAGGAGAATGTCCCCGAGCTCTTTTGACACAATGTTTGTTTAGAGAATGTGAGGAGGTGCACACAAGCACACACACAAGAAGTTGTTCACAGATAAGAGTTTAAGAATGTAGAGAGGAGTCAGTTATGCTATAAGGGCAAAGGTTGACTCTTCTAAAATAGTCATTTTATCAGCCCTTATCACAAAATCAAGCCTCAAACACACTGTGATTTTAAACTGTCCTTAAAGTTTATTGCAAGTCACACTGCGCAATGTGAATCTAATTAATTTACCACCTCAATTTGATGATATGCAGACTATACAACAGTGTCACTCACTGAATGGCAGGCTTCAACGCAATTCAATGAATGTCTTTAAGTGTGCGTCACATCAGTGTGGTTCACTCATGTACATCACAATACTGAAATACATGAACAATTACAAAGAAGAAGAGGAAGAGAATGTGGACGCGGTCGTGCAGTGGAAAAGAGGCCAACTTGGGATGCTAATTTTGCAAAGAGGGCCTGAGGTAAGTATTTATTAGCATGCTAACCATCTCTGTTGGTTTGGGTTAGGCACCGGTATCATGTGGTTCTTTGCTACATTTTTACTGGCTGTATAGTAGATGTGGGTCGTAGCAACTGTCACATTGTGAGATGGTCATCCTAAATTTCTGACACTGTCCAAAATTCATCTCAGGCTATTTTTAGTCACGAGACCAAGACAATGGCCATCAGTGATCATCTCTCACTGTGTGACATGGGATCACAACCAAATGCAACGCCATGTTTAGTGATCTTTTGCCTTGGATGGCTGAAAGTCGCTTGGTGTGTAGGGGGCTTTACCGTGCAACACAGAACAGTATCTCCATCTCTTTTTCACCACAAAACAATGCAGATTTGTCCAAATGAAATTCTATTGTCACAAGAATCTGTTGAAACTTTAAGTAAAAGTAGCATGGAGAAGTGATTGTTTGGCTCCTTCATGACAGAAAAGACATAATGAGGAATTGCGCCCTCTCTATATGAGTAAAAGGGTGTTGGTTGTGAGACATATAAATCAGTCCGTGCTATTTCAGCAGTAGCAGCACAATTTTAACATCACATTGCACTCAGACATCCCAGCGTCCCTGACCAGAATTATAAGAGCCGTGCTCAGAATGAGCCGTGTTGTTGTACTTTAATCAAACGTGTGGAGACAAGAGATGTAGTGCCGAGAAATTCAATGGCTCGAGGCTCACAAACAGAGCAACCTGATACAAGAGAAATGAGGCTGCCTCTCTTCTCCAGCTCCTAGCTTTGTGCTGGGACTTGGCCCTGGCCCACAGACAAACTGACTGAAAGTTTGGAGGGAGTAGACTCCATTTCTACAATTTCAGTCCAAAACACACCTGTTCTGAAATGCACTGGTGATAGAATATTGTAAGTACAGGTGGAAATCATGTCAGTACAGGCAAAAATTTTTACATTGATGGAAACAAAGAATGCAATGTTCAATTTCCATCTTAAACATGGTACTCTAATTTGATTAGCCAACTTCTTAACTTAGATTTGGACAGAAAGAAAAGTTGCATGTTTCATTTTTACTGAAAGTGATGAAATAAACTCTAAAAGCTAATGTAACAGAACCTGAACGCAGGATGGAAAGCTCTACAAATGCTGATGATTTTTCAAAACATCAGATTATGTTCAATGACGATGTTTTTTTGAATGTACAAAACCGACGTTTGTCCCATTCCTACTCAACCGTAGAAACAGCTTTAAAGTGCTATTTTTCTAAAATGCTTAATACCTTTCAAACCCCTAACGTTATCCATATGTCAGCCTAAGCTGCAGAAGAAACAACTTCATACACCCACCGACTCTGTTGTTCTTTGCCTTTCAACAGACAGAACTCCAGAAGAAAAAGATGATATATTTTATTTCACTTTCAAATTCTTGTCCTGAAGCCATTTGAAGCAATTTAGTTCGTCCAAAGGACCACTTTTCAAAATGAGCACCTGAGGCAATGCAACTGAAGATGGATGTTCTGAGTGATTAGAAATGTAATCTCCTCTTAAGTTTTCTGGGCTGGACTTAAAATCTTCTTCATCATCTGCAGTTTGCTCTTCTCTTTCTACATCTCCTTGCTCTGAATCAGCTCACTTGTCTTTCTTAGTTTTACCAGGTCTGTGCAGGCACACTTTCTGCAAAATGCCCATCTTCTGTTGCTTTGCTTCTGCCTCCCAGTATCTTCTTATTTCCACCACCAACTGTTCTGGTCTACCTTCACTTATTTTTGCTATTTCTCAAAGTCACCTTTGATCCTCTCTCTTCTTCTTCCAAGGAGCTCTGATCTGGTTCCTCTCCTGTTTCTAAGCGCAGAGTCTTTCTGGGAAGGAGGTGATTTCCTTTTCATCTCATTTTAAATGTCAGTGCATTTTTCTATTCTTCTTTTTTATCTTTTTCCTTTCTCTCTGCTTAAAGTTTTTGCAGTTGGGCAATTTTTCTCTACCATAAACATGTTGGTCATAAACGTCTTAAGCAGATTTATTGATTTGATCTACTCATATTAAATTAGCTGCACATAATAAACCCTTGTTAGAGGCTGAAAAATGTAGTATTACCTCCTTTCCTTAAGATAATCAATGGCTTGTTTCTCTCCTAACAGCAGCATTTACAATATTGGAAACAGATGTGTTTGAAAGATCCAATTTAGAGACATTTTAGATGAGCTGACAGAGCACAAATTAACCTACTGTTTATTGTTTTCAGTCAAAACAAACAGTAATATCTGTGTGTAATTTAAAGTCATGGGCATGCTATATATTTGATGCTGCTGGTGATACATATCTGGGGTCATGTTAACTGCAGGCAGCAGTCTGCAGTAGCAGCTCTGCTTCCTTCTGTGGATTCTGGAATAACATAATGATAAAGATAAATCACTTTTCTCTGCAGATACAATTACACTGTACAGCACGAGAACACATAGTGCTGTATAATACTGCAGGGCGAACGTGTGGACTGATTTGCACTGTGTACTTGGCTGTGCATCATATATCTGGTGATGTCCCCTGCAGCACACAGTGACTGTGAATTATACTTTACACTTTACGCTCCTGTTGTTCCAACTGTGTGTGCTGTGAAACTCTGTAAGCTGTCACTGCGTCTGCAACAGTGTCACCAAGACAAATGTGTGTGTGTCTATTGTACTCAGTGATTCAAGGGACTGTGAAACCTGCTGCATGTGAATAATACAGGTTCTAAAACTCTTCTCCCATGTTCCTTTTTACAATTTGGACAAATCTGGTCAAAGATTTGAGTATTTCCATTTTATGCAGCCGTAAACTTTGACATTTTAAGACAGGTCTTTGTATTTGATAAAAAAGATCTAAATAATGTGACACGTTTTACTTCATGTGCATACAAAAAATTTAAATGATAGTAAAAATGAGTCATGGCACATCCATATTGTTGATCCAATGAGGGTGAAGGGTGCAGTGATCGAATGTGGTGGAACGGAAAAAGCTTTGTGCCTAAACTCAGGTACAGTATTGACACTAGCATTGTTTTACCTTGAGACACTCTTTGCCCCTTAAGCTCACTGAGCAATGTCCTCTCTGTGTGGAGAAACTCTTCGGTGTTGAAATTTTTGTGTCCATTCAGCAGTTCATACAGCAGTGTTCCCAGCTGTCAGACTGTGGTGGGGCAGTTCTTGTTTTTGTAAAACTCTGGAGGGACGTAGGCAGAGGTTCCTACAATTCACAACAGTGGAAGAGAATGGTATTTAAATGGGAGTCATCACTCCAGAGATTGACAGATAAATGAAGAGCAGAAGCAGAAACCAGATGTCTTACCAGCATTGCTGCCAAAAGGTTTCTTCTTAATGAAGCAGCCACACCCGAAGTCGATGACAGGCACTCGAGGGCCATCAGAGCTGATTTTACTCAGGACAATTTCTGACTTTATGTCCCAGTGGAAGACTCCCACAGAGTGTGTTTAATGACTGTGTCCCCTAGCTGCTTCATGATGATCTTGGATGGAGAGAGACACACAAACAGAGTGAAGAAGTGACTTTCTTTTGATGCAACGATTTCACAGCCTCCACACAAAAATGCTCCTCGAAATCTATTTCAGTGCATCTAAAAGTACTAAACTAAACTGACTGAGAATAATGTTGTTTCAATACTTGTAAAATCCAAAAACAACATGATGTAAGGACAAGTTGAACAGAATGCAAAGCCATGCTGCAAGTCAAACATCAGTGCAGAAACACGAGCGAACACATCTTTGCATCCTGTAGGAGTTGTATGGATTCTGACAAAGGAAAACATTTTAATTTTGTATGGCAACCAAACACAGATCGCAAAAGCAATCCAGATTTACCGTATAAGTGGTTTACATACTAACAAGCCTGAATTCACAATAGCTGCAACCAGCAGCTAAAAATTACATGGTCCTCTTAGACATCACATGTTATCATGAAGTGATACATTTATTTATATGTTTTACTGTCTGCAGTGATGCCTCTTACAAGAGTCTACAGTCTACGAAAACAGCTGATGAGTTATTAAAGGGGACGGGGCTACATTGTAGAGGCAGACAAGCCATGACTAATGAAAGTGTGTATGTGTTTTTCTACAAAGTTTGACCATGTTACATGAATACATTTAGAAGTTACGTTATCCAGGAGTTTTATTTTTGTTACAGGCCACTCCCACTGCCACGCCCCCTTTGCCAGTTGGCCTGAACACTTAATCAGCAGTTCTTTGGCTAATTCCACTAAATCTTTTGCAAATCTGCAAATCCATTTGGAAGTTATGTGTCTTTACAATAGGTCGATCCCATTGCCTATTGACATAACAACACAAACACACACCGTCACACACACTTGAGCTCCATGACAAGTTTCAGCTTCCTAGGACAAAAACTGTGGCCACCAAGAGCAGGGAATTTTTGTTGACCGACCGACAGAGCAACTCATAGAGCTGCTGGTCCCAGCTAAAAAACCATAGTTACAAGAATTCTTCATCATGGTTTAATGATTGAAAGGGGATGAAAATAACCAACAAATTTCTTTCTTTCTTTCTTTTTTTTTGCTTTGGTTTGACCCGAATGCAAAATTCTGTAGACATGATAGTAGCCTTAGGTTGTGTTCACACCAGCCTTGTTTATCTCCCCCGGCGCGGTTTGTTTGAATTGGTGTGATTGCAGTCTGAGACCTCTGGTGTAATCAAGCCATGAAGCTTTGCCATACTTCAACATACAAAGTTAATTAAGCTCTGGAGACTTTGAACTTTTCCGAGCTAAATGTGCATTTTGACAGCTTGTACAGTTTTCATTAAATTGAACTTTCAATCAATTTTCAATCCGTTTCAGACTTTACAATGGGTTCTTATATGTGGTGAAGTAATGAGTCCTAAAACCCGGTTCCCTTGTCTCAAAGTCAAAACAAAATGCAAGCGTAAGGCGCAAAGGTTTTAATTGATTTGAGGAGTGTCCTGATCCATCTTTACTGACTCGTGTCAGGAGAAGCAGCTCTGCCCCTCCCCCTATGTATACTTGTCAATTCATGGGTGTGTGTTTGGCCAAAAATGCAATAGCCAATCACTACTTTCACTCTCCTCCAAAACAAATGCTTGCGCTAGACACATCTTTACGATAATAAGCAATACCACTTTTGTCCACACAAGCAGCTACAATAAATGCAAAATTAAAGTTCCCTGGAGGAGCTTCAATGAATATATCAGCTTTGAATGTCTAAGTGTTTCATAACTTAAGGACACTTGCTTTGCTAGTTTTTATAGACTCTTGAATATAAAAAAAAAATCACTCATTCCTTTAAGTTTTAAGATCCCTTCCACTTTTATCATAAATCCAGAAGTCAGACACAGGCAAAAAATTAAAGAAAAAATCATTACTTTTTCAAACCATAAATACACATCAATACAGCTGTAAACCAAATTGAAATTATATTTGTTTTAGGAACTGAGCGTTAAATGTGTAAGGCTGATAAATAAATAGTCAGGCGGTGTTTTTCAAACACATTTTTCATATTAAAAAATCGTTATCATAATGCATCTCTAAATTTTAAACAATGGTTTGTTCAAATATGATCATGATAAAAATGGTAATGATGTTAAACAAGTACATATGTTTTTATTCTCTGTGTTTGTAGGTTTCTTGTTTGTACAGTTTTAAGTGAGTCTGTGAAGGTGTGCTTTTATCCAAACTGCCTGGCAGCGAGGAGGGCACTGAGGTCACTCTCTTTTTGTGTAGTGTACCAATGTTTTGAGCTGAGGTCGGTTTCTTCAGACAGAGAGAGATGAAAGGAAAAACTGTGGTCGAAATACTCCCTGTGTCTCCTTAATTAAAATGAGATGGATTCTCCGTGTGTGAGAGAGAGAGAGCAGAGTAACATTGCTGAACACACACCAGGTTTGCTAACTTTCATGTTTTGCTGTAGGGGAACTTTTCACACACGATATTACAGCAAAGTAAAAAGCAATCTTAAAAAACAAAACAAAAACACATTAAACACAATTTCCTGCTGTTCAGTTGTTAACTTCTTCTGTTTTTCCACTTTTTCAGATGGAAGAAATGAGATTGATTTAGAATTATTTTAATCTTAGCAATCAATAGGGTTAGGGTTACACTTTTGTACTTGTTTTATTTTATTTAACAGTTCAAAGTTTATGGCCCCCTTGAAAATGAAATGAAACTTCTCAAAGTTCTGATATAATTTCTTTTCTATAAATAAATAAGAATAAAATAGAAGCAGATTTGGCTGCATGCTGTGTTGTGTGCAAAAGAATAGAAATAACATCAGACAGAATTACATCATATAATGATATGTGTCTGGCAAAATTAATCAGAGTTTTAAATAACAATCAATTTGGGCTTACTGTGTGTATTTGAACCTTCGAGCCATAACAACCCAATTGTTTTAATCCTGGAGAAATCCATGCAAAAGCCCCGGTTAACATACATTTACATGTGCACCGCTTCGTCAATGCACTCACACACAACGCAAGCATAAAAATAGATTCTGTGCAACCCTCTGAGAAGGGAGTATCCTCTGCACAACAAAGCAGAATAAAGGTGCTACTTCAGAATAATTCATGAGTCAAAAGCCTGAAGGAAATGTAACTGAACAGCATCACCAACTTACACAATGAGGTGATATAATCAGTCAGGAAAATAACATCTTCACCTTATAGTTTGTGTACATTTACACAGCGTGGTTGTGACAATACATAATGAATACAATCTGTGGATGTATTGTTTTAAACATGGTCAAAGCTCTGAGAAAAGAGTTTTTGATTGTACTGCATTAGTTTCTTGAGGTGAGGGGAAACCTCTTGAACAAGCAGTGAATCCAGCTTAAGTTCTTCATGCTGAAATGTCCTTCTTTCAAATGCTAAACCGCCACCACCTCCTGTGTTCTGTGTGTGACCGTCATCCTCTGTTTCCTGTGGACACAAACAAAGAAAAAAGAACTTTGAACTGGTTATGAAGCTGTTTAAATTTAATACTGATGTCTTATGTCTTACCTACATCAGCAAATGAGACCATTGGCGAGGAGAGTGCTAATTACTATCTAGTCTTTTACAATGCCTTTGCCCTGTTTGCTCCGTCAGCCGAAATGCTATGAAATGTTTTATGGCACACAGACCGGAAGAGACGATTTATTGTTTACGAGCATGATTGATCCGCTGTTCTCTTTTTTACTATCTCTGGTTTGAAGCACAGGATATTTTTTCTTCAGATAATTTCAATATTTTGTGTTAAATGGTCAAATTAGCATTGTACAACGTAAGTGGTGTGTTTCTTTTACTCTCCTCCAACACAGATGCTTGTGCTAGACAAGATCTCCAGGACCGTAAGCAGTATTACTTTTGTCCAAACGCTTTTGCTGCAATAAACACAAAATAAAAGTTCCTGGGAGGGGCTTTAAATGTGCTTTAAAGGAAAAAACAACTGAATTTAGGCTACCAAAAGTAGAGATTTTGCTTAACATCCCCCAATTTCTAAAAATCAGAAATATAGGTATAAATAATTTTTTTATGTGCATAAACAAGTTCAACACTGACCACTACCTGGGCTTTAAGCTGTGATGTAACACCTTTAAAAAATACCGTAACTGGGTCCAAGCCTGGATTTTCAATATGCCGCAGTGCTTTGTCACATGTACTTTAAACAGATCTGAGTAAAAAGAGAATGATCTGGCTTTCATTCTGTTGCTTTCCTAGTGATGGGAAACACAAGAAGACATGGCTGCAAGTAATGAAGTACGTAAGGTGAATGAAGAAAATTTTTTGGCTTTAGCGAGTGGGTGCTAAGCATAGCTGGCTAATGTTGGCATCCATTTACTTAAATGAAAACGACACAATTCGGATATCTCTGATAAAGGTTGTGGTAAAATTCATGTATTAAACTGTGTTTTTGTTTCAACCAAGCGAAAGCACAGCTCATACAACCAGTTAGGGTTATTGTGTCTGTAACAACATGACATTATACAAAACGTAACCTTTTGGAGGGATATTCGCACAGGGTCGGTTTTGTTTAAGTGAATGGATGCTAACGTTAGCAGTGCTGCACTGCTGCTCTGCCAGCCCGTTATTCCGCCTGCATGTTGTGAGATGCACCAATACTGTAGACGACTTTTAGGCTGTTTGAATGGCTTCATGACTTCCATTTATTTGTCCAGACTAACCCATACCCTAACCCTAACCGTAATCTTAACCAATTGATGCCTAATCCTAACCTTAACCTAACCTCAATTCATACCTTACCTCTAAACTGCCGCATCGCTGTGCTGCTGGCCCGTTGGTGCATCTCACACATGCGGGTGGAGCAAGGGGCCGTTGGAACAATGAGTGTGCCCCACATTAGCTAGCTAACGTTAGCACCCATGCACAAAAGCTAAAACTTTCTCCTCATTCACTTAATGTACTTAATCAACTGCAGCCATGTCCTCTTGTCTTTCTCATCACTAGCAAAGCGGCAGAATAAAAGTCTGATTGTTATTTTTTTTTCACTCAGTTCTGTTTAAAGAACATGGGACATAGTGCTGCAGTATACTGAAAAGGAGGGACTTTGACCTGGATACAGTATTTTGAAAGGGTGGTATGTCAGCCTGAAAGACCTAATAGACATGGCAATTAATCAATCTATTGCTGTGACGCTGATGTGAGTGATTGCAGTCTTGTTCTCATTCTTGACTCCTGAGACCTGACTGTTTTATTCACGCAGCTATTTCAATCAGGTAGGCCTATTTACCAGGTGGAATAGGAAGCCAAACACACACACACACACACACACACACACACACACACACACACACACAAACACACACACAGAGCCAGTATACATTTCCCTTTATGTGCTTTTCTCTATTCATTGTACTCTGTAAATTGCGACTTGCCTTCAGGTGGCGCTCACTGTTTCTCCTGAGGGACAACCAGCTTTCTCACAAAAGCTTATGTCTCTCCGCCACTCACTTGCTAACAAAATGCCTGCTTGTAAATGATCCACCTCTGTCCACCCTGTGGACAAAAAGCTGTTGTATTCATTTTCTTCCGGACTTCTTCGTTTAATCAACTCTGATTGTGTGACTTTTAATTGCTGCTGATAGGAGGTTTAACATTTGGTTGTGTTACCTCAAGAGAGACTTGATATACATTCTGAACCTTTATGAAGGTGTGTAAGTAAACTGAAATGACTCAGAATTTTCCCTGAGGATGGATTCAGCAGGTGCACAATGATTCACAGTGATATCCGTCCATTAGAGTAGTTTCCTGATTCACGGAGGCTTTCCTCCACCGTCCATTTGTGTGAACATTTGGAACTATGTTTCTATAAGGCCAAAAATACTTACACTCAAAATATGTGACACATGAATGACTCGCTAACCCCTGTGCACTTCTGTTTCTGTGCAGCCGGAAGATGCCCGCTATCGCCTTTACTGCACCTGCTGAATTGCTTTTTGTGGATACAATTTTTCTGTAAATGATGCAGAATCCACTAAATGTGGATGTTGGAGTGGGAGTCGTCGTGTTGCATCTTTAGTCATCTGGCATCTTTAGTATCTGCGCCCTTGCACAAAGCCACGCTACTGAGTCACTTCCTAACATACATCTGAGCAGCATCTCAGACTTCTCTGCAGGTAATTTACTGCAGTTAGCCACACACAGTGTAGGACAGCAATTAGCTCTGCTGTAAAGCTACATTGCATGCATAACGTGTCCTGCTAGCTTCAATAAGCTTCCACAAAAAGCTCGGCACCATCTGCTTCACTTGGCAAAAACAAAAAACGACTTCCTTTCCCTCCAACTATCTTAAGCAGAGAAATGTGAGGGCTTGTTTTGCAGAACAAAGACTGCAAAAGCCATTTTTAGTGCGTCTCTGCTCCAGCTTGTCAAGCACATTGACAGTCGCCCAGAGACGCACAGGTCAGGTCAGAGCAGCAGAGACGTTTAGGCTTCATTTGTAATCGGTTTCCTCTTCTTCCATCCGTCAAGACTCCACTGGGACTTTGCTGGCTTCACTCCAGTGACAGACTATAAGGAAGCTGACCAGCCTTACATTGCATTGCTCCTATTTGTGAATATTGGTCCAATTTCTCCTTGCCTGAAAGAATTCCCATTCAGATGCGTAGTAGGCGTACTGAGGTTACCTGCTGCTGCTTGCTATTTGAACACTCAATTTGACAAACACAGCTGTATTGAATTTTACAAATAGATGTATGGATGTAGGACAAATGATAATTAGCCACCTCAGTCTGTAATATTGATGTTGAAGGGAGAGAAATGGTGCAAATGGATGCAGTTAAACTGGTACAAAAAGATTGTACACCCTGCTAAAAATAAAGGAAAAAATGCAGGAGATTTTATCAGAAAGAACAGGGTCTATTAAAAGAAATTTAATAAAGCTAGAACACAGAACTCAGCCTCTCTGATGCCATGAATAACATACTGTTGTTTGGGAATTCAGCAGAGAAAACCTAATTAGCTCATTACACCACAGCAAACCTTTACTAGATCTAATTAATCCTACAATGAATGTGGGGAAAAATGCCAGGAAAACATCACAACACATCTCATAAAATACAGAGATTATAAAAGATATTATAGGGACATCATATTTTAACATTATAGGAGAGCGTTAAAAGCGCATTGTGTTGTATTTAAGGACAAACAGCTGTCCTCTTTTTGAAAGAAGTTACAACATAAGTTCACCTCAGAGATTTTGTTATGAAGCTCACACCCACGCGCTAAGCAGGAGTGGCAATGCTACATGTAATGAAATAAAATTTTTCACTGATGACATGATGACTGGTGCATTAACTGCCTCCCAGCGCTCACATCTGCGACTGTCGTTGTTCATCAGCAGGAGAGATAGGCTCCGTGTGGCTGCTCCCGATGAGAGGCGCTTACACAACGTATGAATATTTGAAAGAATTGGGTGGTGACTTGGGAGACACATTTGCCCACGGCATTCCTATTGGTTTATTGGTGACGTGATGACACGGAGGAGTTGGGCTTAACTCTTTATAAAGCTTCTCCGTCCGCGGCGAGCCACTCTTTTAATCACCACTGTTGCTCAAACTTCTCGTGTCGCAACTCGCGCACTGGAAACAGCCGAGAAACCTCGACATTACCATCCATCATGAGTGAGGTAGGAATATTTTATGTTTTAAAACAAAAGAAAAATCGAGATTGATCCAATTACGCACGATCCGCGCGCTAATGCGCACAGGGGAGCGGCGTTAATGAGAGATTTAACAGCCTGGCGAGCGGCTGTTGTCGACGGATTTATCTGAACTGATGAGATTTCTCATCCGACATTTACTGTTGCAGCGCCGCGGATATGATTCATCAGTGTCAGATACTGTACAGCTGCTCTGTCAAAGCGCGCCGGACAGCATCAGCGCGGGGAACACCAGGGCGCATCACTGTGCCGCGAGCTGCTCACACTAAGGCGACAGTTTAGTGGATTAACGACAGATAACAATATTTATATTTCACTACATGTTTCGAACTTAACTGTGTGATTTTAGAACAACCATACGGAACTATACGGGCGATTTTTTTTTTTTTTTGCGAGAATTGAGCGCAAAGAAAGCTGGTTTTGACGCTTTTGTGACAGAAGGAAACAGTTAATACTTTTGTAATTTAGGGGTTACAGTGAGACTAATGAAATCACAGGTGATTTATGTGACACTCGTGTGGTTAATAGTGCATTTTGACAGTGCAGATGGATATACACTCAGGCAATTGAACAAACTGTGCTGTATATTACTGTTGGTTTATCTCGCAGCAGCTGCGCATCAGAGATTTGAGACCACAGGGGGTTACAGCTTGCAATGTAAAATCTCACATTAGTCACACATGTTCCAGCTCAATTCATTTGAATGTGGAGGGAGGAGGATATTAATAGCAATTTTAATGGAGGGGTTTTGTTTTGCACAAACTCTAAAGTTCATTAGTGAACGCCCCGGAGTATTCTGCTAATGTCACCACTAATATTTTTAAGTTTGGGTTGTTTTTGACACTAATTAGAGGAATATCATGCCTGTTTTAAAATGTCAGCGGGCAGAATATTTTATGAAATATTATGGTAGTGATGCAGCAGCAAGACTAGACGCTTTGGTCTTTATTTTTTCTCAAGAGACTGACTTTTTGCCTGTTAGTTGAATGGCTTGTTCAAGTGACACAGAGTTGTCAATGTCTGCAGTACATGCACCAGTCAGCAGATTGTGGGACATTAAGCAAACACCTCTCAGTGCTGCACGGTGGAGATGTGGACAGCTGGAAGTCATAGTTCACTTCACATCCAACCTAAAATAGTAATGTAGAAGGAGCTAAGATAATAAAGAAATATACTTAAGAAAGATTTTTATCTTTTATTACGAAAACATCTGCAAAATCTGCATACTGGTCACTGCTTTCTAATGAAATTTATAGAGTGTGGAGAGCCAACAAGACCAACTTGGCTTTGCAGTTCTGCTCTGAAATTTTTTTTTTAAACATTTTTTTTTAATACTTGCAGTGTATTCTGGACTTAGAACAGTAAATGTTAAGTGAAGCCAGTCCTTTCTTATTTTGGAGCCATATTGCAGTTAAATTTGGGGATGTATTCTTGTTTGTTCACATATGTTTTGTATAATTTTTTTTTAAATTAAACATGCTACCAGCAAATTTGTGTTTGTGTGTTCGTGCATGTGACATGCATTGATGTAAGAGAACACAGATGAAGACATATGCACATGCAAGGCTGAGATGTTAACAGTGTGGAACAGCAGCTGTAAACCCCAAACACAGCAAAAGCAGCCTTCAGGTTAAAGGAGCAGAGTTGAGTTCAGTCCTGCAGCCCAGCAGGTCTGTCATCCCCTCAAAGGAGTGGACACAGACGCCGACCTCACTCCAAGGCAAGCTGTTTTTAACAAATCATTCTCCAGCCGCCTCAATAAAACATGAATTCAGGTTGCACACACAACAGGAGCTAAAACAGCATTGAATAATTGAATCCCTTGCCTGTAGCAAAATCACCTGAGCCTTTTATTTGGTAATAATGTGCAAAGTAAAGAGAAGCTGTCGCCTCGATTGGATTAAAACAGGTGAAATTTAAGGGAGAACATGGCCTTGGTGCAAATGTGAGGAGGAGGAGGCAGTGAAGGAGATTTGAAATGATTTTCCTGCTGAGCTGATGTGTTTGTCGAGTAATGTGCAGAGTGGAGTTGTTCTCAGTCAAAGTCGTACACGTATTCATTCTCCAAACGAAGCCACTAAGCGAGGTGGAGCGGCTCAGCATGTTCTGGATGGATGAGTCTAGCAGTGGTCAGCAGCACTGCAGCGCTCCCTCCCCCACCCTCACCACACTCTCTTCCCCTGTCTTCTCCAACTTGCCTTTATTACCTCTCATGTGCACATACCTGCAGAGAACAAGTGCAAGTGTAACTCTATCGGTACAAGAGTGACATAGGTGTATCTTCTGCTCTTTCTATTTCTGTATCTTGCCAAATCCAACAACTCAAGAATCCAGCTAAACAAAATGCTTCTAAATTGTGCCAGTGTTTTCATGTCAAAGAGGGAAAAACGTGACCCCCCCCCCCCAAAAAAAAAAGAGACAAAAAAAACAAAAACAAAAAACCTGTTGGGTGCTCCAGAGAGTGAAAAACAGCTGACTCAGACACTCTAATACTTTTTTTTTTTGTTGCACTTGGAGTAGAGTTGAAGCTCTTGACATAGTTACTAAACATGACAGTCAGTCTGTGACTTTCTAAGGCATTAAGCTTCAGCTCGCTGTTTGTACTCGCTCTCTCTCTCTTTCTGCGGGTGTGTTTGATTCTCAAAGATTACAGAGCAACATCATGATGTTTAGAAAAGTGTTGCAGACTCAGAGAAACAAAGTAAAAGTCTGCAAATCATTTTTGTAGCAGACAGTTTGATTTGCCCTAAAAATTAAAAGCACAGGTGTTACTAATAACCTTGATGGTTGCTTTGTCTGAGTAATGCTGAATTCACGCAATGATGGCAGAAAGGGAAGAAGAAGAAAAACCTCGCTCCTTGGGAACGTTTATTCTGATCATTACCAGTGCTGCTAGCCTTGTCCTCACTTAAATCATTTAAATTAGCGACTTTTGTCAGATTGGTATTTGGTTTGGTTTTGCATGTGGAAGCATCAATCCAAACTGTGTATAGTTCAGTTCAACTAAATCAATTGCATTGGATTGGATTTCTTTTTATGCAACTTGTAACCATTTTTAACTGTTTGTTGACACTTCCTGTATTAAGAAATGCTTGATATCTATTACTCAGAATTCAAACTCAGAGGCCAACATGAGCATTTTTTCCAACTCTTTTGCTTGTAATTACAGTAATTAACTATTGTTTGTGTATGTAATGTAACTATTACAGCCGTAGTTGTGTTCTTAGCACACATGTTCTTCGTGGACTTTACATCGCTCTTCCAAAAGACACAATATAAATCAAACCCTCAAAGCAAATCATACAGAATTATCTATCTTTTTCAACAAAGCAAAATCCTGTTTTTTTTCCAACAGCTACAGCAGGATTAGCACTTGCAGTTAATATGGAGGCATCCACTGACATTTGAAGTTTTTAATGTTGTCTGCAGGTGGTCAGCTGGTTGCTGGGAACCATCACACATAAAGAATAAAGATTTACTGCTTTTTCTTCCACAAAACATACTCGATAGATACTTAAACTCACACTGATTTACAGGTATTTTGCACTCTGATATTATTTTCCTGCAGTTAGTGTCTCAGCAACTAAACTTTCATCAAGCCAAAATGCCCAAACAACAGCAGCAAGTCTCTTGTTTCTGCGGCCTCCTATAAAAGTTAAGTTTTTGTGTCATTGTCATCATGCCAGCTTCACCAGTGGTGGTGCAAGGAAAATCAGACTTTAAAGAAGTCTGTTAAAGATATTTTTAGATGTAATTGATCTTACTTTGTCCCCTCCCATCCATATCCTGCTCTGTGCTCATTAACTAAAGGAACATTGTTTTGTACGGCTGCAAATAGATGCGTAAGCACTGATTTATTAGGTGTGTTTATAAACAAGTTGCATGTATTTGTATTTGAGTGTTTTCCCTTTAATTTTTATGACCTGCAACATTTTTTGAACAAGCTTGCCCATCTGGGAATCTGGTAATTAGCTTGATTAGAAATTAGCATAAACTTAGCCTTGATTGACTGCAAGATCATTACAACAAGTTCCAGCCTCTTTGGAGATTTAGGCTTTTCAGACTTGGGTTGTGTGGACGTCAGCAGTGAGAAACCAGTCCCTGCTTCTCTGAATTAGCCCTGCTATACTTTGAACTTGGCTGAATTCAACAGCCCGTGGACAGGAAACATAAATTTGACAGAAAAAGCTTTTTAATCCACTTTAAGCAGAGATTGGATTTTCTCTAAGCGCTTCGACTGAAATAACCCCGGCCGGGGATTCAATGATGAGGTCATCACATTAATAGTCAGCACAAATCAGGCAACTCTGGATAGTCTCACTGTTTTAAGGAGACTTGAGACCATTGCTTACTTAGCAAAGCCAGTGTGTTTGCACTCTGGTTAATGGAGAGTCTTGTTAGGTTCATGTTTTAGTGGAAATCGTTAATTTTTACTCAGTTCCTGAACTTATCTTAATGTTTCCAGATGAAAGAGCATTTTTCGCTGCAGTTTGATGCCATTTGTTTATTTAAGCAGTGGGAGTAATGACGTCCATTTTCACTTGTCGCTTTTATTAGTTTTTTTCCCCTCACATTTGCTGCTCTCAACACTTAAAAGCTTCAAAATCAGGGATATTGCTCTCCATCCGATTTCAAAACTGACATGAGCAGTTGTCCACCCTGGGCAGCATGAGGTGCTCAATCCTATAAATGCTTGCTGTATCTAAGAGCAGATATCACCTTTTATTTTCAGTAAAAGCAGGTAGATAAGTCCCTCCTTGTCTCTTCATTCTTGATAAACCCACAACAGGAACTAGTCTGTCTCTGCGTTCAAATATTAAGCAGCTTTTAAGCATGTTCTGCTGGATTAGAGGACTTTTGAGCATCTGTGGCATCGCCGCCTCCAGTGTTGTTGGCCAGACGCTTGTTCTCTATTCGACAGGCAGATGGACCAAACTTACAGGGATTGTTTTGTCATCCTAACTGTACATAAGGTTAAAGTGAGTTGGCTTAGTAAATGGACTAAAATGTCAACTTGCAAAAATAAACACTCACTCAGTTGTGATTTGTTGCTGTCAGTGTGTCTCATGCTGTTGTAATGGACTGAAAGCATTTGGATGACATTTTGCCTGTCATGATGTTTTTTGAACTTTAAAAGTAGTTTTGATGTGATGGACTGTTTGGTAAGTTTTAGTCACATTTGTGTCATGGCTCCATAGACAACTTGCTTGGTCCATTTTGGTCTGCATCCAGACAACAATTAGAAACTAGAAATGGACATTTGAAGCAAAAATACTTGCTGATATTCACTGGGAATTTTTCAGCCATTCTTTTAAAATGTTTGTTTTTATCTGTTATCTTTGAGATAAGGGCTTTTGTTTGATTAGATTAGGTTAGATTAGATTAACTTTTGTCATCTTGAAGGAAATTGAAGGGCCCAGCAGCTCACAGTAGAAAGAATAACACAAGACAATGAATACAAGTTAAAAACAGCAGATAAAAACAACGAACAGATAAAAATACAGGCCTAAAAGAACACTGAAGGACTAAAAAAAAAAAAAAAATCAGAGGGCAGAGGGTCAACATTAGAAGAAACTCAGCAGTAAATTGACTCAGAGGCCAGAGTGCATCAATAGAATGGAACACAATTCCTGTGCAAATTAGCCTAAATATGTGCAAAATGTGAGGAATTAAAAAGTCTTATGGCCGTTGGAAGAAAGGACCTCCTAAAGCGTTCCTTACTACAGTGCATAGTAATGTGTCTGTTACTGAAAGTGCTTTTCTGCACTAATACTGTTTCATGTAGTGGATTTGTTTTACACAAAATGATCAAACTTGCTTCATCTGGTGTTGATCAGTTGACGGGTCACTTTCTGCTGGGGGCTTCCCTCTCAACTGTGCAATGTAGTTGATGACTTGCGGTACGCTAGCTTCAACCGGTAGTTTGCATTCATGTTCGTTCAGTTTCTCGAAGTAGTTCCACACAAAACTTTTTGACGACTGTGGAAGTCTCTGCATGTGTGATGTTTGTACAGTCACATCCAGCCAATCTTCCTGCAGCCTTTACTCAGGGGATGCTCCTATCTGCTGTGCACAACCACTTCATCAATTCATGGGTGTGTGTTTGGCTGAAGATGCAGTAACCAGCCAGAAAGTCTGCTCTCATTACCTTTAAGAACAGGTGTGCCAATGGCACAAATGCTGCCATGATTATCAGGTGCAAACAAAGAGAAATGATTTTCACGTGAGGAGACAGATCTGCTGGCTCGATTAGTCAAAGTGCGAAAATGCGCAATATGGAGACAATGAGGCGCCTCCAAAACGATTTTAAAAAAGTAGTCTATAATAGCAGCGATAGTTACCTCGTCTTCTGGCATCACTAGGACAGCTGTGCAAGGCTTTCCCAGTAACACTGGGTAGAGGACATACAATAAAAAAAAGTCTCTCTAAAGTTTAATAAACTGTATGCAAAATGTTTTCCACCCGACTCTGATAGGAGTAGAAATTGTTTCTCTTCCTGTGTCAGGAAGGTCTCTTGGTCAGATATAACGTTTTGTTCATCATGACTGTTTAATCCTTGTTTTTCTGGATCCAGTTTTTCTTTAAACTTTGTTGAGCATTGGTCAACTAGAGCTCCATCATCAGGTCAAAATTCTTGCTAGTGAATATCTAATTTCTCCAGTGCTGTGGCTTGAAACTAAATACCTGTAAAATAAAAAGCTTACTAGCAAATGCTAATATACTAAATGTGAACATGGTAAATGTATTAAGGTAGCACTTAGCTAAAAGTACCCCTTACTTGTGGGCTAAATATCTTATTTAGAAGAACATTAAGTTTAATCCATTCAGAAAAAAAGAGAAAGTAACTGAGAAAAAAAGAAGCTTGTTAATTTCTCTTGGATATATAATCACACAGTTCAGACTTTAATATATGGCCTAGGCTGGACTAAAAAAAAACAAAAAAACAAAAAAGTGCTGTTTCATACACCCTGATGTTTTACCTTGTAACTCCAAAATTGGCATAAAAATGTTCAAATTAAACTTTAAAAGCATCTTTAAACTGCCAAAACATTATTATTATTGCCATTGTCACACTGACAATATAATACTATCAGGATGTTCATTATCTTCATGTTGATTCATATCAGGCGAAGTTTCCCCATGAGTCCAATCAACAAACACTCCATCAAACAACACAATCTTTATCAACAGTGAAGAAGATATGAAAAACAATTTACTGAACGGCAGTGTCATAAATCACTTCGCTTTGTGCCGAACACACAGTGAAAGTATTGCACACACGGCGGTTAAGTGACTGGGATAAAAGCAGTTTTTGTAATGCATGTGTGGTTGCTTTCTGTTTATCATGCAGCAATAAATTCAGCAGCTATGTGCGCATGGCTGACGGACTTCTGTTCCTCAGCCTCACAGATTGCGATGTAAAATTAATCAATAACATAAATTGACATTTTTATTAAGGACACTGCTTTGGTGAAGTGCTTTGGAAAATGTTTATTGAGTTTTTTCCTCCTGCGACTGATGGATGAGTTTTCGGATTAATCTACATGCGTGGAAAAAAATCCTCTTAAAGTTGATGCTTTTCGTGAGGATAAAAAGCATGAAAGAAATGATGAAAAAACTGAATTTATTGTTAAACATTACCTGCATAAATCTACGCTTGTTGTACATTTTGCTGATGATACTTACATATTTTTACCCAAATGAGGTTTTGAATGTATGATTTTTACTTTTGAGTATATATTTTCACAGTGAAGTATTGATACTTTTACTTCAGTAAGCAATCAAAATACTTCATTCACATTGCCAAATACACAACAGAATGGGACGTGAAAGAACAGTTTGACAACCATAAAACCTGTTAATGTGTGATTAGAACCATCATACTCGTCTTTGTTCTGTGTGTGGACCACAGTCATGTAAATGTAAATCACATTTCAGCAATGTCAGCAATAATGCACGATGTGTGTGTGCGTGTCTGTGTGTTTCCGTTATTCACCTTTTGAGTGGAGTGGGCGGGGAAGGGCTGAATTAGCAGAGCGGTATTACTGCTGCTTGCTGCACATTTACCTCCCACAGAACCATTACAGCATCACACTCCACAGATCTAAAGCTGAAAATAACACTTCAGGGACTACAGGGATCTGCAGGCCAATCAAGTGAGTAAGGCGGTTAGAGAAACAACAGATTTGTGACTGCAGGGTCCCCGGTTCAAGGATCTGGACAAATGGTAAAATCTTGGTAGAGGCTCACGGGTATATAAACTGTTTAAATCCCTCAGTCATCTCTATGTTGTACTCTTATTGTCAGTTTGCTTTGGTTAACAAGAACTTTATTAGTGTTCTCTTTCTGCCACACTGCACAGACCCTTCACAAATGTTGGACTGTAAAAGTGTTTTCTTTCAGCTGCATTAAGTACCTACAATTCTGTCCACCTGTAGGCCTAAAGACATACACATTTGAGCCATCTTGATTTTTTGGTCCTAAAACAATCATGATTCATTGGGACATTACAGGGGAAGCAAGAATGAGACATTAATTGAGGGTAAAACTGCTTGCCTCAGTGTTTGCTGGTGTTCATAATTAGATTTGTGTGCGTTCAGAGAGAGAATGAAAGTTGGAGACTTAAGATGGCAGCTTAGATGTGGAGTTTAATGGTGAGATTTTGTGGTGAATGTTAAGGCTTAGTCATAAAGACAATTCGCTCCTCTGTTTTAGAATGCAGTGACAACTGCACTTTAACACTTGGAGTGCAGAACAGCTGGTGTTTTCTGAACCCAGCTGTTGCTCTGATGAACCGTGGAGCTTCTTGAATTGCAGATTGAAACCTTCATGAAGGACATTTAATACTAGTCTGTTGTTACAGTGTTTGAAGCCTTTTTTTGGTAAAAAATAAAGAATTTGAATAGAGGACAACAAACGCACCACCCTTTGTCTTTTTATGGTGCAGGGAATGAGAACCCCCAAAAATTCACACTGCATTTGCACTGATTTAGTAAAAAAAGGACCAACCTTTTGATTGGACCGTCCTCAAGGTATATATTTATATATATATGTGTGTGTGTGTGTGTAATATAAAATCAGCTCAGTTATTAAGTGTTTGTGACAAAGATATGTAATGGAGGCAAGATATCTTACATTTTAACAAATTTTATCAAACATCAGTGCACTGAACAGTAAACACTTTACTTATTATAAAGGACCACCCTCAGCTAGACAAACTATGTAATTGCAACCTTTTTAAATCACTAGTTTAAGCATTTTTTCCGGCCTTACAGTTTTAATATCTCCTTATATCGGTGAACATATATGCCAATAGTGATATATCTATGATAGGCCAACATTGGACTAGGTTTAACATGGTGTGGGGTTTTAATAAACTGTGTGATTCAAATTATGATTAAACATTTTAACATGTAAATGGGTAACCACTTATTAATCTTTTAGTGCAAAGCAACACATGCTGTAAGGGCTGTTTTTGTCTTTTTGTGTTTTTTTTGTAACAAATTATGGCAATAATTTATATGTTTGTGTCTCCACCTTTAAAAGGTTTTGTGCACAGTTTTCTGCTTGGTAATTGTACAAATGTACCCGCTCTGTTAAAACATCCTGGAAACTCTTTGTCTCACTGGAAATTCTGGAATTTTTCAACCACAGATTTTTGGGTTTCTGTCAATAGGCAGTGGGTTGCATCTCTCTAGACAACCACTTTAAGATCAGGACAGTAACAACAGCTTTCTGCATCACTATATTGATGATATTCAGCCCTCTTTCCATTATGGACCAAACAGGACTGAACCGCGATGCTCATACAAAGGAGATCAAGTGGAATAAAAAGCTGCTGCATTACATTAATATGGTGTCTTTTTGAATTTTAAAGTTACAGAGAAAAATGGGCCGATGGAGGGTTTATTTGGTGGTTATCACTGAGGTGAAACATGAATTTACTTTACAAGCAGACATAAATCATGAGTTGACAGTGAATGTCTTTCATTGCATCTAAACATTCAGTGAATTTGGGACTGACTGCCTCTTAAACGCCCAGTAGAAACATTATGCTCTCATATATTTATGTCAAAATATAAACACAGTTCTGGGTTCATCCCTAAATAAGTCCAAGACACAAGCAGTGAAAAAACAACACAAAATCAATTCTTTACTCCTGCTTAATGAATGCAAACTCTGGTGAAACTCTTTCCTCAGGATTCTGCAGAACCTTCGTGTCCGCAGGTCTTCCTTTATTGAAGTCTTTCCTCAAAGCGACTCTGTCACAAACCCCTTTCGTCTGAGCAGAGCTAGCCAGAAGCTAACGTATGCCCTCTGCAGATGTCACTAGAAATTCAGTGCAGCTTTTGAGGAACTGTGTCATAAGATTTTACCTCAGAAGCAGATTTAAACACAGATAGAAGCATTTACTGGCAAATTTTGTTGTCATATTGTTTTATCAGTCCAAAAAGGAAGCAGTCAAAGACAGCTGAAGCGATTTCCTGCAACTTTTATTTCTTCTGTGTTTTCCTCTTGGATGCAACCATGGGCCAACTCGTTTGTCTCTCTCCCACACTTGCAGAACAGAAAGAAAGAAGAAGAGGCGGTTTGGCCTTATGTTCTTCCTGCTTGAATTGTTTGTGGCCTACTTCTGCTTTCTTAAATTCTTAATGGCCATTGAGTGTGGCAGGGAAGTCTTGGACTCTGCAAGCTGCCAAGTCCCAAAATAACCCCAGAAACAAATGAACAAATGAAAATATATTTCTGTCCACATTAGTCTTCAGTTTCTTCTGCCATGCTACTTTGATTGTAGTTACTTATACACTTCAAATTGTTTGTTGTTCTTTGTGCATGGAGACAGGATCTGTTTTTCTAAAATAGTGCAAACTAACGAGCCAAACCTGATTTCCTCACATCATCATTATCATCATCACATCAAACACATACGATCTCCTCCTGGGAAGCATGTCTGTGTTTTATCAGACAGTCTCTGGTGGTTCGGCGCATGCAGAGGACAGATCCGTCATTCCTCATAATTAGGGTCTTAATTTGAGCACCTTGCTCTTTTAAGTTCATTTGCAAAGCTACTCTCCTGCCGCTTGGCCCACAAAAGCAGACTGGAGCGTTATCTGGGTCGCCTGGTTACGTAGCGTGCGCTCTGTGTCACGTGGACCCCCCTCACAGATGATGGGTGCTTGGCACTGGATGGAAGCAACGGAGTCGCCCGCAAACAAGCTGGCCCGCCTCTAAACAGTCTCTCTGGGTCTTAGCTCTCATGCCCAGAATGGTCACTGTTGCTGAGCCAGATGAAGTATCTGAAGCCAAAACATCAATCATTGCATTATTCCAGCCATGCGCATGAATGAGATATTACAGATTAACAAAGTAAGAAGCTTTTGGGAGCCACAATATTGATTTTGTCATTCTGCAAATGGTAACACTTCAATGTCCCACACAACACAGTTAAGCCAAGACGAGAGAGGAAACTGACAACTGACAACAACTTCAGCTTTCCAGATTAAAATAAACACAAACTAAGAAGTTTTTTAAGCTGCCTAAAGAGGCGAGAGGCAGTGATGATGTGCAGCAAAAGCTCAGAAAGAACTACATTCAAATCCAGGATGCGGCACAGTTAAGCTAAGATGTAAAAATAGTGGTGATAGTCTGGATTTCAAAAACCACATGCTGTTGACAAAATGATCTCAGCTCTTGGTCTACTTACACACTTGTTCTAGAGCTTTTGACACAGTCACTCATTTTCATCAGCAGAGTTGCTCAGTTATCACTGATCTCAGTGTTCAGACTTTTCTATTACTCTGAGCACATCTGAAACTCCTTATGGAGACCATTTAAAATTTAGATTGACACTTCATTCTTGATGTTAACCTGAACAGCAGTTAAAAAAGTTGCTGAAAGCTGGAAAGCTTGTCAAAAGCTCTGAAATAAGAAAGTAAGTCGATGAGATTCTCTTGTCAACTTTTAATATCAAGTTCAAAAATCCTTTCAGACCTTAAAACTGCACTTGGTAACTTTAGGGTAAACATCAATAACTTTTTGTGTTCCATTTGGAAAAAATGTAATACCCATAGCAGCTATTAGCAGGCGTAAGTGAGGTAGTCTGAGAGTATTGTGAGATCTCTGTGTTTTCTCATGCTTGTGTATTTAGAACTGGTAAAAATCCTGATGTTCTCATAATCTTTGCCCAATCAGTGGCGCTCTCTGTACTCTCTGTCCTGATTGGTGTGCCACGCTGCACTTCTTATCGACTGGTGACGTTGGTACAAGCTGATTAGCTGTTAAAATGAGTAACATGCATTGGGTTCTGACTTGACTCTGCCAACAGTGGTGTCTGCACCAACACCACCAACCGGCTGAAGCTCAAGGTGAGACGGACCAGTTTCTACTTCGTTGCAACTTTCCCTGCATCCGTTTTGTCCCATCGTGAATCTTTGGTGCAAACTGGACTTAAAAAAGAGAGTGGCAACAAACAAAATAAAATCAGAGGAGCAAAAACAGAGAGGGGAGGGTGCAGCAGAAATTATTCCCAAGAAGGCTCATGCTACAGCTAGCTTGATTTCAAAATGTTACCAACTACAGCTTTAATATGTAATTTTTCTTGAAAAAAACCCTCCTAAAATCAGCAGATCGTAGTGGCTTGTTTTTGCTGGACAACAACTTCTTTTAATCTTAAAGATATCAGCCAGTATGATACTTAAAAAAAAAAAAGGATATAACGTGTTAAGTGGTGTGTGTTAGAAATTCTAGCAGGTGGCTTTTGTTACCTTTAAGAGAGTCAGTTTAGTTGTTTCTTTGTTTCCACTGTTAAGCTAACAGCTGCTGAATGGCAGCTTATCGTTTACCTCCCAACAAAAAAGCAAAGATTTCCAAATAAGCCAAACTGTTCCTTTAAATCCAGTTAAATCATGATCTTGGTTGAGTCTGCCTCATTTCTGTGCTTTCTTACCCCAAAGGAACCCTCTGTTTAAACAAGTGTTGCTATCGACGAGTGCTTAAACTTGCTGCGCTGCTTCTCTAAATCAGCTGGCTGATTGAACTGAAACAAAGACTGATCACAGGAAACTCCCTGGTCTAATAACTGGCCGGCTGGTTAGTTTGTTGCTCTGTGGTTTGTTGCTCCGTGGCAGTGCATTATACAATCCAAAAGTGAGGAAACCAATCCTGAGAAATTGGCTTCACCCACACTAATGAAAGAAACACTGAAAAATGTAATGTTGCCAATTTCAAGGCTCATTAAGTTGTGTAACAGACAAGAGTTTGAAAGACTAATTTGAAGAGAAGCAGTTATGTCTTTCTTCCCTCTTTTCCTTCTCTCTCTTTCCTTCCCCATCGCTTTTCTCAGTGAAAATCCTTTAAATTAAAGTATTTTTTCAACCACAGCACCAGCTGTATTAAAATGAAAACAAATTATTTTTTCTTATTCTAGAGGTCGTTTGTAGTCTTGTGATTTCAGGCTTTTCTGGGGCATGGAGGCATTAGTACTTCTTGGCTCGGTGTCGACCGCATTATGTGAGCTGAGAGTTTCGCTGCTGCGTTGCAAAAATCCCCCCAAAAATGTTAGATTAAAAAAAGTTAGTGTATAATGTGAGCAGTCTGATAGCAGCTTTTCTGGGGACGTCTCCTCGGTTGCATGACAGCTGGCCTGCTTTTTGCTTACACTCGTAATTTTATTAAAAGCCCTCCTCAGCATGAACCTTAGAGAAACACAAAGGAAGCAAAAACAACTGAATGCATGTCTCACACGCTGACAGGCGTGTGCAGCATGTGGAGGTGGCCTGACAAAGGCTGCAGTAGAGAAGCTGCCTCCTTTCCGCTAAAACATAGTTAAAATGAAAACAGAAGCTTCGAACGAGAGAGAGAGATTATCTTCAATGTCAGTGTCAGCAACGGCTGTTCACTTTGGTGGAGCGTCACCTCAGGACTCCTGGCTGTCACAGAGGAGATTGGATGTGTGCAGTTGAGTTTCTGCGCCTGCAGTTCACAGGCAGACCGTGCCAAGGTCCCGGCGTCGCCAGTCATAGTCAAACAGCTGATGTTTGTGACAAGCGAATCAGCTTCTCTTCCTCTCCCCTCGCTGACTTGCTCTACCTGCCCCAAAGGCTGTGTTGAAGATCTCCTAACTTGACTTGGAGATATGAAAAGATACCGACCCACCTTCATCTCAGTGTGATTCCCACACTTAAACTCAGCATGTGTATTTACAGGAGCCATTGTGTTGAAACACAGTAGGTGAATTCGATGAACAGACTGGGGAAAGTACTGTAAATGCAGTAAAATGATTTAATGAGAAAAATTAAGCTAAATGAACAGTGTGCCTTTTACTCAGTGCCAGAGGCTGCAGAGGTGGATTGTGGCATACGTGCAGGTGCATATCTAGACTGGCAGTGTAGACATGTTTCAGTCCTCATTCATGCTTCTTTTTTCCCTTTGAATTGCTTATTTATGTCCCAATTACTGTGGTCAAACTGCTGTCTGTTTTCAGAGAACAAAGATCCCATTGAAAGTCAGTAATTACTGACCTCTGTGCTGCATCACAATAGTAAGAACCCACTCACTTCCTCCTCACTTTCAACCAGATGTGTTCTGGCTGCCCAACAAAGGAAAGAAAATCCAAAAAAATCCGCATTTTGGGAGTTTTTGACCCAGCACTGATTTGGCAGCGTTTCAGAATGCCCTGTAGCCTGTATGACCGTATGGTTTATGTAACTGCCAATAGAGCTCGTACAGATGAGTCGTCTGTAGCACACAACCATGCATGCACGCAATCACACACACACAGAGGCATGAAAACACTTGTAGTAAAAAGCACACACACACACACACACACACACACACACACACACACACACACACACACACACACACACACACTAGTGTCCCACACCCACTCCCGGCCCAGTGAGGATGAGCAGGCTGATTTCTGAAGAGCTGAAGAGGCAGAAGGAGAGGGAGGTTAGAGGATCAAAGGGGAAACAGTGTTTCAGTGTGCAGGCTTTCAGCTGAGCAGCTTCCTCCGTATGCTGAACGTCACCTCAGAAGCAGCAGCAGCATCAGTGATCGCTATATTTACAAGCACTCATTCTCCACCATTATTACATATATGACAATGTTCCTAGTTTGATATGAGTCGTGTAAACAGCATTTTTGTTTTATTTCTTGTCAGGCTGAATTCCGAACGGAGCATTTTACGATTAATGATGTGGGATATGCCGACAGTAATCAGGTTTCTGGAGAATTCTTTGGACATTTATACACATATGGAATATTTTTCTCCGTTGACATCTTTATCTCAGTTTCTGACACACGGTCTCTTGGCTAATCTCCTCCATGCATTGTAAACAAAACAACTAGCCAACATTTGGCATAGAGAGTACTAAAGAGTACTAAAAGAATTCTCTGTAGAAATGTAAACTCTTCATATTCATTGAATAATTGCAAGATTAAATTTGTATAAATGTAAATGTAAAAATGGAATAAACTCTGTGTGGTTCTGCTTTATTAAGACGAAACCATGTGAAAGTTAAATTTGAGAGAACATGCTTGATTTTTTGGGCTTCAATGCATTATTAATCTTAGCATCAATTCAAACAGAAATGCACTGAATACTGAGAGATAGCAAATGTCATTTCCACACATATTTACTACACACAATCTAAAAAACAAGTTAAAAGAAATAATCACACATGGCAGCTTGCCTTTAGCATCCTATTCTGCTGTGCAGATAAGCGAGTTGGCTTGGAATGAGGGAAATAAAGGCTCACTTTCAGCAAAGTGAAAGGAGGAGGATGTTTTTTTTAAAGGATTCCCTCTGAAAACCTCCTCCCTCCTTTTCCTCTCCATCCCCCGATGTATGTTCAATCAGAGATAGAAACATATTTACATTTCTCCGAGTTGCAAATGTGCTTACAGTATATGCTCACTGAATCTTCTTTTATTCTGCTTGACTCAACCTGTGTTTGTGGTGTGATGTGTGTGTGTGTGTGTGTGTGTGTGTGTGCGCGCGTCTGTTTGTGTGTGTATATTTATGTTTTCCCCTTGAAGTATCCTAATTGAAAGCCTGGAGGCACAAATTCTGATGAAGCCACTGTGGAGTTTGCAGGCACTGTGCTACAGTATCTCTGCTGTTTCTGTGCGTGTGCGTGTGTGTGTGTGTGTGTGTGTTTCACCTAAAGGCACACAAAAACACTCACATCAAAACCATGTTTTGTTGACCTTGTGGTCCTTGGAGACTGTTAATGATTAATGAGGAGCACAATATGCATCTCCCTGCTCTCCATCTCCCTCGCCAACGCCATTTCATTACCGCCTTTTTTACCTCTTCTGCTTGATTGGTTTCGCATCTTCTTGCAGTGTGTTTCGTGTATGTCCCAGTGTGGCCAGAGATTTGCTGATTTGCTCATCAGTGTCAGCGTGTGCGGGTCTGTGTGCATGGCTATCTGCAGAGTGAGGATAGCCCCTTACCCCTGCAGTAATCTCACTCATCGAGCTGCTGTTATTGCAATTTAGACTAGACTAGGCCTCAGAGCTGTAGCCGTAATGCTTCCTCCCCTCCCTCTGCTGCCCTCAGGAGTGTTATATTTTCTCATCACCCCTGCACTGAGCTGGCCAAGCTCACCGCAAACAAAATGACCTCAAGTCACATCTTGTATTGGAGCCAGGTTGTAACCTTTTAAATCCTGCAGAACCTGTTCTGTGTGTAACATCGTGGTTATCACGACCAAGCCGCGCTTCCACCCACAGTGCTGTTATCTCAGAGGAGACATTCAAAGGTTTCTAATGATGCACTGATGTCATGTTCAGACTTTCACAACTCTAATTTAGTAGGGCATCGAGTTTCTTTTACTATGGGTGGATAAAGCTTTGCAACTGTCAGTTTTATGAAAACAGTTCCGGCCCCCCAGAGGTGTTCAGTATGTTAAGGAAATGATCTTTTTACACAGAATTTTCAAGCTGAACAGTGAAAACTGACTCATTAGTGTCGACAACTAAATAATGTTGACTTGTGCCAAATGTATGTTTTTCATATAAAGTAGCTCAAGTGGATGTAAGAATCAGCAATGAAGAAGACTGATTTATAATACATTGATCTGTTTTTTATATTCTTTTGAATCTTCTTACAGGCTTATGGGAATGTTTAAATAATGCAACTAATACAGCCTTTTCAGCCAGTCTCTGCATGTAATACAATATTTTTTTTTTGCAACAGTGCTGAAATGTTACATCAACAATATATCTCCAAAGGCAAACATGAGCAACTCGAGGGCAGTTTTGTTTGCAGTGCAGGGTGGACTGACTTGCAGCTGCTGGTTTTTTAGGAGTCACATTAGTGTGTTGTGGAGAAGCAGCTACTGTAGCTCCAAAGCAGTTCATTTCATGGCCATTACAAGAGGCTGATGGAGAGACTCGGCTCTTCTCTTTGAACTGGGATTAGTAACAGGGAAGAACAAAACTGTGCTCTTATCTGGCTGTGATATTTGTTTGGAGCTGCAGGGGGGTCGAAAGAGAGCTCAGTGGCATGACTGCAGTGTTAAACACCACAAAGAATTCTGATAAGTCACTTCACTTGAGATTTTTTCTTGACAAATGAAAAGAGAGAGCAGGTGCTGTATAGTTCTGATTAGCCTGTCAGGTAAACATAAACTGCAGTGTTGTATGCCAGTCTCACACATATCAAGTTCCCTTTTTAAATTTAGAATTGCATCAAAGACCAGCTTCAAATGAGACATTTCTTCCCAAAAGGCGCAGTTGTGTTGTTCTCTGAGCTTGCAAGGATGCTCCAACCCTCCTCACCACCCATCCCTCTTGCAGCATCAAAGCACAGTACGCGCTGTTTGAAATTCATTGAAAGCATTAGATTAATAATGCAGAAAGAGAAGCTCAGAAAAGAGGACACATAGCATGATGCCGTCTTGACTTCTCAGCTATTAATGCACGGAAACCTTTCTGACATGACCAGATGGGAAACCTTCAAATGAGTTGGTGGAATAGCTGTGAAAAGGTTGCGGTGAAAGAAGCTGGAGCTAAATCCCCCAGGAGGCAGCCAGATACACACTACCTAAATCAAACCATTTCCTCGATCTGCTTTGTTACTCTGCCAAATCCCCTGTGCTCTCCCAGT
>JAQLOL010000024.1:9748049-9779323 GCA_029783665.1 Naso thynnoides
ATAAAGGTTGAAAAACATTACGCCTGGTAAGCATTGGCGGTTGTGTCCGGTGTAACTCTTCTTGTGTTTTATCTTTGTTGTGCTAACCCCCCCCCCCCCCCCCCCCATCAGTTACCCAATCACAGATTTCATCACACTGCAACAATAAAATAAAAATAAATTAAGAAAGCAACAATCTCCTGCAGAGTGCCCCAAAGTCCTCATCCCCCTCCTGTCTTCTTTTTTTAAGATATTTTCTGTTTTATATAATAATAATAGTAATAATAATAATGACTATAACTGTCCTTGATATAAATTCAATAGTATTTTTTCTCTTTCTCAAATTTTAAATAAATCATTTTGGCAATCCTCATATGTTGTCACTTTTGAATAAAAGAATACTCGAGTAGAAAATAAAAACTGTGAGAGAAAAGTCATCAGAAGAGGAGGGAGGTGTGACAGAATGAAAAGTGAGAAAGCAAAAGAGCGAGAGAGGAGAGAAAGAATAGAGTGAAAGAAAGAAAGACAGACTTAAAGAAAAGCATCCACTTCAGACACATGTCGGAAATGGCTCTATATACAACATTTTCTGTTGTGGAAAACTGTCCATCCTGTGCCTGTCGTCTGTTTCTTGTCGTTCCTCCTCCCGCGTGTCTGCAGTAGTCCTGTTGTCTGAGCAGTCTGGTGTGTGTCCCAGTGTTATACCAGAGTGTAAGACTTGGCATAGGGGTTGTTGCTCTGTTTCAGGTGTCCTCTGGAGTCCAGCAGTGACTCCTGGGAAGTGCTGAGCTTGGCAGCCTGTGCTTGGGCTAGGTCGCCTGAGGAGGTGACCTCTGCCCGGACCTCACCCCGGGCCTCTCCCCTCTCTCGGACATCTCTGTGGGGGAGTGTGGAGGCAGTTCCTGGCTGCCACTGCTGCACCTCCCTGGGTGAGGGTACTTCCATGGGGGTGGGCTCCATGGGAGGTGGCCTCTTCAGGGTTCGGCTCCTCTGGGGTTCCAGGCAGGTCTGGCCCATGGCTCCACCTCCTCCTCCTCCTCCTCTTGTTTCTCCTGTAGCACCAGCACCAACTCCACTTGCTCCTGCTCCCCCTCCTCCACCATTGCCTCCTCCACCTCCGCTGCTGCTGCTGCCACTGCTGCTGCTGACCCCTCCACCACGAGCTGCAAGCGGCACGCCACGGTTCAACAGGAAGTCCATACGAAGGTAAGGTGGCAGGTGGACCAGCTCTCCTCCTGGGGGGCAAAACACAGGAGAGAAACAGGTTCAAATACAGTTTATTAATATGTGTCAGTGGTTAAATGTGACAATACTTATACAATACTAAAACAGTGTTAAAGGATTTTTAAAAAATGTAGGGGCAACAAAATAAGAACGGCAGTGACTACAGAGGCGCCCCCACCCCCCCAGCTTGACAAAGAGTGTCTGCTCGCCCCCAGGGAGAAAGTGTAGAGGCTCTATGAGATCCCCCTTGTGTACAGCCTGTGCTCTCAGTGGGTCTGAGTTTCTCCACACAGTCCATTTGTATTATCCCATCCTCTCTGTGCAAACAAACTGCATGGAGAGCTGAAAATCCACATTTGACTCACACTAGCGCTGCTAAACTTACTCTCCTCGGGCCTACGTGGATTATGAGTCACATGACTATTATTTTAATGCAATACCAATTTTCACCAGGTGTGAACTGACTTGATTTAACAGTTGCTATCAGCAGAAATGTGCAGAAAATAGGGCCCTAAATATCAAAAAAATGTATCCTTGCAATCATTGTGAGGGATTGATGCAATAATTAAAGGGATAATTCACCAAACAAAACAACAACAACAACAACAAAATCACACATTATCTACTCACCCTCTTACCAATGGAAGGTCGTGTTAAGTTTTTCATTCCACATAACACTGATAGAGTTTCACAGGAAAAAGTCTTTGCAGTTATCTTCCAAACAATTAAAGTAAATGGTGACCAATTTTCAAATATATAAAAAAAAAAATTAAAAAAACCCCAAAAACAAAAACAAAGCACAATTTATCCATAAAAAGCCTTCAAACTGCTCGACCAACATGATCTAAGTGTCCTGAATCCTCAACATACCAAGCTGTGGGTAAAACATCATTGACGCCATGTTTTTGGCCTCACTGTTCACTGAAGTCTTTAGCTACCAAGATGGGAGCTGTGAGGACACCTAGATTACTTCAGACAAGCAGTACGGAGGCATTTTATGGTTTTATTATGTATTTTTTTACATTTAAAAATTGGTCACCATCCACTTTGATTATTTGGGAGATGATTGCAATGCCTTTTTCGTATGAAACCCCAGCAGTGGTTTAAAACTTGAAAAACTGAAAACTGAATTTTCATTTTTGGTTGAACTATCCCTTTAAATTCTTGATCTTTGTTTTCTTACTATGATTAAGTTAAAGACTGGACAATTTCTCCCGTACCAGCCTATATTTTCCAGTACATTGCTTCAGTAATGATCAGTCTCCCCTTAAGCTGAGATGCACCGTGAGAGAGGAAGAACTGGAGTCTCATTAAGAGACAATAACTTGTAAACACCTGAAGCAAAATACATCACATCAGATTTAACACCTTAACTACGTGCTAAACCATGAATAGAAACTGTCTCTTTGGTCCTTTAGTAATTGTCTGAGGAGTTAGTGAAAGAGAGGGAGGGACATTTGGATTCTGTTCAGTGAGTTAATGGTACCTGTACTGCTGTTATATCCCTTGTACTGATTAGATTACGTATTTAATAGAGAGAATTAATCCCTAACTGAAGGGTGCAGGGCTTCAGTGAGCAGTATTGGAGATTTAACACTTGGTAAGATGAAGACATTTCTGCAGTGTTTTAGGAGTTCATCAAATTCACCTTTCAGGAAACCAAAATCAATTTTTCCACATGTGCTTTCTCACACGGGTTGACACATGCACATGTGCACAGCCCACATGTGCACTAAAATATACGGCATGAACACACATAAACACGCACACACATGTTCCCTGCCAGCTAGACAGCATCAATGCCAGCACGGACAAGGCCGTCTCTGCAGATACATATGACCTCCGAGGATGGATTTCTGGGTTCACAGGGAGAATGCATAATTTAGTGTGTTTTATAATAAGACCTATTAGTGCCAGTAAAGATGATAAATGGCTTTGGAATGTTAATTGAATTAAATATAGATTAAAGTGTTTTTGTGGGAGCTCATTAGAAATGGAGTTAGAAAATTCATCAGCCAGTAAATTGCAGATCGTACAGTAATGGGACAGTTTGTGTACAACAGCAACTCTTTGCCAAACCATTAATCTGATTAAGTGTGTTTTGTATCTTTAGTTCACTCTGAACTGTTGTACAGGGAGGTGTCTTAATAGTCTCCCACCTATATATCAATATCATGTGTGTCATTCAACATACATAACATATTTACAGGCTGATCATTGGCAGCCTGCTGCCTGTAGCGCTGTAATGACCAGCACTGTTGTTAAAGTTTATGAGCAAAGCACTGAGAAACAAGCGGTAACAGGAAATGGCACAAATTGATAAACTGTTATTCTCATAACACCTTTACTGAAGGCCGATCAGATGAAATGAGACAGAGAGACGGATGAATGAGATGCCATCCCTCTGATTTTGGTACAGGTGAGGTCGGTTCAGGTCAGTTGCATGTACTTGAGATAATAGAGATGAGGGTAAAGCTGGGTCATTCAGCAGCTGTCAGTCAAACTGGCCTCCACACCAGGTCTGGGTTTCAGTAGATCAACACTGTACAACACTTTGAATTCACAGCATCTAGGGCTGTTTTCAATGCTCTGCTCCATTTAAGAGTTACCTTAAAGCTGCTCTCTGAAATATTTATATGAATGTGTTAAAGGACTGTTTGTAATGTGACAGGGCTGTTTTGTATTAATAAAATCTTTGTTTCAGCATTTATTAAAACTTTTATTTTGGTTTTAGAGCCTGAGACTGGTTTAGTTTTGCAAATTTCCCTAAAAAACCCTCTGCACATTATCAATCTAGCAGCAGGCAGATAACACACAAAGAAAACATCTAGTTGGTGAACATAGTGAATCATTTGGCAGCTAGAGAGCCTTTTTCTAATTAAATTTTTGAAATGAGAACTTGGCTGAGACAAAAAACAGCTAAAAGAAATTTAAAATTTGTCTGGAGACAAGATATTTGACTCCACATTAATGTTAATGTTATTCAGTGTCTGCTAAATGTGTAAACAGACAGCTGTTCAATCACACACACACACACACACACGCGCACACACACACACACACGCACACACGCGCACACACACACACACAAAGTGATAATATCAATGTTGCACAGTCCCCAGGGGACTTAACATCAATAAATGCTGCTGTAAGGCTTTATACAGTCACATTAAGGAAACACTGTGTGTCCAAGTTTTTGACAACAGATGTTCAACAAACTTGTTGTTTTAACATAACAGTGCCCCTGTGCACAAAGTGAGCTCCATGAAGGTTTCTCCCAGTTTATTTCAGACTTGTCTTCAGAGATCCCTGATGTAAACCCAGCCAAACACTTTTTCAATTAACTGGATCGATCTACAAACATCAGTGACTGACTGACAGTCTTGCAAGTAAAATCCCAGCATTCAAAATCTTGTGGAAAGCATCTCCCATACTGCATGTCTACCTAAAATAAAGTATTCAACGGTACATTTGCAAGTCTCAACATAATTTTGGTCATGTGGTGTTACTCTGGTTGGGTTGGTTAACAAGAAATTAAGAGTCAACATTTTTATATGCAGAAATTCTGAATGAATTAAGAGCAGCTATTAAAGCTCAGAGAACCTGTGATTAAAATAAAATGCAGACATCAAACTTCGCTTTTATTATTCTGTATCTGGGTATTTTATTTGTCAGTGCTGCTGCAGAAAACCACATTCCCGTCACTTAACAGTTCACTAACCGTGGAGACCATCTAAGTCAGTAACTAAAAAGCAGAAAACAGTAATACATATATGTAACAAATTTAGGTCTGACTTACTTTCAACATAAGAAATCTACTTCTAATTTTCATGCTAAAGCCGAATGTGCAAGTTGCTTCTTTTGTGCAATGTCAAAACAAAATTTGTTACAATTAATTGACAACAAAAAGTCAGAAGCTGTAGAGGTGACCACAGCTTGATTCTTATTCCTACAATGTATCCCCCAAAGTAACCAACACCAGAGTAGAGCTCTCAGCAGTGCCACATCGGCCTGAAGGCTCAGAGTCTGGTGTTACACTGTACGGTCTCCTCGGCGACAAAGTGCTGTTTTGTACCAAGTGACAATAGCTTGAGATAAGGCTGACAGATAGCCTTTCATTGCCCTCTCTCCCTGCTGAAATGAGTCTCCTGTTCTGTGCACAAACGTTTAAAACATAATGAGGCTTGAAACTTAAGAGGCAGATCTGATGGCCTCAACTCTTGTCTGGTCAAAACCAAGGATTCTGGGACTGTGTAATCTTGCACACACACATAGGGACATTTGTGGTCCTCAGATGGGACACCTCCAACATCACTAATTACTGGCGGCGACGGACACTCTGTAACAGGACAGCAGATGGGGTGACGAATGAGCTGTGTACATGTGTCAGGGAGAAGGGTGTCTGTTTGTCTGAATGTCTGTGCTTGCGTGTGTGGTCGGCAGCCCGTTGGCACACTGTGCCAGAACTTGTAACTGATCTGCAGGGCTGTGGAGAGGAGCACGAGGTCATGTAAGGTAAGACAACATCAGCCCGAGAACGCAGCCGCTTTCCTGGAACTGCAGGTGGAATGAAGGGTTTTCTAAAACAGAACCCTCTTAACGTCACAAAAAAAAAAAAGACTTACAAAGAAAGAAGTTTTATGTTTCATAATAATAAAGACTTCACTACGGTGCTCTCAAAAGAAATTGCAGTTTAAAATCCTAGTTTGTGACGTGTGACGGGCTTGCTCACTGCATTAAAGCTCTAAAAGCTGAAGAAAAACAAGGAGTTCCTCCCACACAAACATCTAAGAATTGCTCAGTCTAATGTACTGTGTAATGATCTGATGGGACTTAACTGTCTGTGTCAGCAGTAAAATGCAGATGAGGTTGAATTGGAACAGAACTGGGTCAAGGTGGACAAAAAAATGTTTATGCTACTTGAGGTTTCAACAGTCAATAAATACATAAATACATAAATAGTGATACTAACAAGTTCCTCAGAGCTGACTGATAAAACAGCTTGAGACAAGAAGAGACAAAAACTCTGATTTGACATTAGAGTAAACAAATGGTTACTCTCTTAGATTGCTGATGAATTACTGAAAAATGTCAATGCTGCTATGTCCATTGTTCAGTTACCTCTTGAAATTTGCAAAATGTATTTCTGGATCTTTTAAAAAAAAAATTCTTATAAAATGTTACACTTTAAGTCTCTACAAGGAACTTTGAATGATTATGAAGCTGTTTAAGTTTAATACTGATGTCTCACATCTTACCCATATCAGAAAATGAGACCATTAGTGGGGAAATCAGAGATTACTATCCTGTCTGTCGCAATGCTTCTGCCCGGTTCGCTCAGCCAGTGGAATGCTATGAAACACTTTAATGCACACAAACCGGAAAAGACAATGTGTTGTTTACCTGCATAATCGATCTGCTGTTCTTATTTTTACTATCTATGGCTGGAAGCATTAGGATAATAATTAGACAATTTCAATATTTTGTGTTTATGGCTGAACTGGTTTTGTGCAAATGAGTGGCTCTTTTACTACCTTCAAAGAAAATGCTTACACTAGACAAGATCTCCTCAGCAGTAAGCAGTACCACTTTTGTCCGCATATGCTGCTGCAATTGACACACAATGAAATCTCCTCTGAAGGGGTTTTGAATCTATCCAATCAAGTGGGATTTAGCCATTTGGACCCATCACATAAAACTGCACTTCACTGTGGGTAGTAGTAATAGTAGTACGAGAGCAAAATAACAGCCTACACCTCAGCTGGGATCTCTAAAACAATTTTTCTTTGCAAAAAATAAAACATAATAATAATTTTAAAAAAAAGAAGATGATTATGCACTGGAGTTTCATCTATTTCTCCCTTATCCTCCATCTCCTGATCTTAAAACACAGGTGAGAGATGTGTGGGTGGATTTAATTTTACTTCTGTAACAACACAGAATGAGAAAGAACAGAGGAGCTGCTGAATGACTGCTGAGGGAAGCAAAAGGTTGAATGAGTTGAATGGTAAACTTCACTTGCTCACCAGGTCTGTGCGCCTTGGGCACAGCCATGTTCATGACCCGGCTGACATCCTGAGGTTTGGGCGGCGAAGCGGTAAAGCGGCAGATGCCCGATTCAGACGGCGTGCTCGAGGTCAGGCTGTCAGTGTAGTCATTGGTCCCCGCTGTCATCTGCTCGGATGAGGTGTCAGATATGAAGCACTCGGTGATGGTGAACTTGGCGTGGCGGAGCTGCTCCTCCATCTTGGCGTGCTCATAGGCTCTGGCCAGCTCCTCGTAGGTGGAGGAGGCGCTCTCTGTTGATACCATGCTGCTCCGTGCACGATCTGATAAATACATGTTAAATTTTGTGTTACACTAGTTTACCTATTGTTAAAAAAAACAAACAAAAAACAATAACTTTACTTATGTGGCGTATCAGTTTTATTTTGCATAGTATGAGGGAAATGGTGAAGATTCAAACCAGGAGTTTGCATGCTTCTAAGTTACATTTTCAAATGGTAGAAAATACTTTCACTTTGTTTTGGATGCAGATTATTTTAACACTTGAAAATCTTACAACAGCAACTTTCCACCTTTCTACCTTTAATTATTAAAAACTGCCTGTATGTTCTTGTTGGTGCTGGATAGTTGTGATGTCACCCTCCACTCTGCTCCTCTCTACCTGTGTCCTGCGAGGGGCTGACACTGTAACTGTCGCTCTCCTTGTCTACAGATCCAGTGGCGCGTGGTGTGGGGAGTCTCCAGTCAGTTGTCAGGGTGTGTGAGGAGCTGGTGGGGTGCGGCCGGTTCAGGGTCCACTGGCTGGCGTAGCGGCTCCGTGCTGCAGCAGGACCAGCTTTGGCAGTTCGTCTGGCAGTGGGATCTAGAGAGGAACAAAGCAGACAAAGTTTTGGAGAACAGAGTCAATAGCAGCTAATCAGTAGATATTAGGGCCCAACCAATATGGGATTTTTGGGGCCAATGCTGATGTTAGAGAGCAAGAAAATTACAGTAATGATAAATCAGAATGTACTTATTAAATACTTGTGACAAAGATATGAAATGCAGGCAGGATATCTTATATTTTAGCAAACTTTATTCCAAGCATCAGTGCACTGAACAGGAAACTCACTGCCCTCTGTTGAAAAATCTTCCTAATTACACCATTTTAAATCACTAGTTCAAACATTTTTCTGTTTTAAAATCAGCACATATTGGAGAACATACAAGTGCCAATACCAATATATCTGCAGCAGGCAAATATCGGCCGCTAATATCAGCAAACTGATATATCTAAACTCATTTAACTCAGAGGGCTTCTATTCTATTAATCAATAGATATTCGAGCATATATTAAACTATGGATAACTTTTAAATAAGTAGAAATCAATGTTCACTTTAAGAGTCAATGTGTACCTGGAGTTTGAAAGTATATAGTGCATTCTTTAAAGTTTGCCTTTTAAAATCTAATTATGAGAATGATGTAAGTCTCCAGTAGACTATCTCATGTTCAATTTACTCTGTCAGTCATAGAATACAAATAATGTATTTCTGCAACCAATGCACAGGATAAAAAATTCTTTAACAAACAAACAAAGTGAAGCCCACATTGGCCTCCAGCAGCTGGGGCTTTATGCTCAGTAGATAGAAACCAGGAGTACAAAGGTAACAGTTGGATCATTCGTACAGTGACCTTCCTAACAACTGCTTAGATTTGTAGCTGGAATCTAACAGCAAGAGGGGGAATGTATGTCCTTGCTGCTGTGTTGAGGTACAAATCTACACTTTACCCCTTCAGTAAACACTGAGCACGCCATCCTACAGCTCTGTGCAATGACATTATCATCGATCTTAAGCTCGAACTGTCTCCATACAGACATATAAATAGTATCATATTCAGTATGACCCAGACAGGCTGCTGCTCTGTGCAATGCCAGGCCAAATGTGAATGAGACCCTTTAGAAAAGGACTGGACTGGATCAGTGCAGAGAAGAATAGTGCGGGTAATTCTAGTAGGTCAGACAGTAATTCAATCAGTGGGGAATGAGGTGACAATATGATGGAGGTGTTTGACCAGGAAAAAAAGGAATGAGTCAGCGGGTTCATGCACCACTGGCCATGTTAAACGAAGCGATCATGTGACTCTGTTGCGCTTGAATGCTTGTGTGCGTGATTGTGACAATTATTGAGGTTGTGTTTGCAAATTCAAGTGTCTGTGCGTTTAATGTCTTTCTGCATGTATCAAACCTTTGCACACGTATTTTAGATGACTAGGTACTGCATCAGGACATACTGTTGGTGATGATGGATAAACATACTTAAAAACATCTTTTTCTAGTAACATTTGGCAGATCTTTGAATTGTAAAATTAACAACTGAATTTTAGATTTTAGCCCATTCAATTAGCACAAGCACAAGATAGCCTGCATGTCTATCTGTACTACATCTTTTATAAAAGTCAAAATAAGTAATAATATTTGAATCTCTATTAGCCAAATCTGGAGGTAGAATTTCCCATTTTTGCACTGTCTGCACAAAACCATTTCAGTGCAACACTAATCCAAGTGTGCGTGTCCATCTCTGTGCGTGCATGCGTGCACTCAGGTCCAACTGGCCAGTTGGAGCAGGGCAACCAGGTGAGGACATGTCAAGAAGAAGCAGGGAGATCGCTACTCTTCATCAGTTCTGCTCCGGTGGAGTTCAAACACCAGAAGCCCAGAGGCAGCTCTGCAGCACGGCTGCTGTGTCTTTGCAATCACGCTTCTACAAGGCAGCTCACATGCTGTATGAAGGCAATCTGAGTTAAGCTAAGACCCGGTGGAAAAGCTATTTGTCTTGCATGTAATACAGATAAATGTGCAATAAAAAAAAGATATTACCAGTGTCTATATTTTATGGTGCTGAGGGACTTTTTTTTTAAGTGACATCCAGCTATACGAATGTAATGATATAGATTCAAGAAGTAAATTAGCAGAGCAAGATTCATGGCTGTAGAGTAACCAAATAAAAACAAAATTCCCACTTAAAATTCCCACTTTACAAGACACTTTTCAACAGTATGTTATTGTTAGTAACACAGGACTAGCACAGTTAATTAGTATTAGTAGCATAGGAAGTAAATGTTGAGCACTGACGGTGGTGGGACTCACTGGTTCCAGGCCTGGCATCAGACACATCCACCAGTGGCCCAGTGGCCTGGGACAGAGACTGGTAGTGGACTGTGTGGGTCACTGTGGAAGATTTCTGTTTGTTTGTCTCCCCAAAGTCATTGTCTGTCAACAGCACAGTGGACCTGTCATCTAAGAGACAGAAAAAACACCGCAGACAGAGGGAAAAAGGGGAGCAGAAAGGAGCAAAGGAGGTAAATCAGAAAACAAAAGACAGACATAAAGGAAAAAGATCTTACATCAGTCCTGAGCATGGTGCATGTTGTGACTGAGGAGCACAAAGTCTCACTTCAAGCATCTTACCGATTGTCTCCATGGTGTCCCTCTCCTCGATGAGGAGCTGAGCTCTGGGGATGTCGATGTGCATTCTTAACGTCTGCTGCTGCTTGTTCACTGTGTCTGGAGTCCGAGTGTTCTTGCTGAGGAGGTTAATGAGAAAAATCCATTACTTTTCAGCTGTGTGTTTCTGCATTGTGTCGCAGAAATGCTAATTCAATTCCATTCGAGTTGATAAGTGGGTGTAAGAAGGCAAGAGGGACAGCATATCCAGTGAGCAGTATATTTGATTTTTACTGATGGATACTGTAACTCTGGGCCATATAGTGATTTATGTTTGCTGCTTAAAGGAAAACAGCTAGCATAAATTAAAATTAAGCGCACATACCTCATCAGCATTTCTGCCAGGCTTTTGGCATCTGTGAAGTCAGCAAAGAGGTAGTTAATACCATAATAGCACTGTTCAGGTTGATAAGCTACAGCAGAGGAAATACTGCACAATCACTGACAATTCCACTTACAAAAGAGCAAAGAAAGCATGTTGGAAAAATTCACATGGAGATGTTTCACATGGAGAGAAACTACTGGAGTTTCAGAATATTTTAATTGTATGGCACTTTCTTTATGTCTGTGCTTATAGACATTTTTAGAGCATGTCTGGTTTGCAGACTGCACACGTGAACAGTATATAAATGCACAGCACTCAAATTAAACTGTAATCTGATCATCAACCCACCTCTGAGTCTTTTGAGCCTTTGCTCCCTCCTTCTTCTCTTTAGCACCATGAGCATGATAAAGACCAGCACGGCCACCACAAGAATAGAAGTGATGGTCACCACCATCTTCAGACCTCCGCTGCCTGACATGTTGTCTGAGATGGGATCACCTGTCTTCAGCAGGGGAGGGATGGTGCCTTGGAAAATAAACATATTCAGACACAAATGAGAAATGTTTTCTGGAGCTTTGCTACTTCATTCAGCCTTTAGTCGATTGATACATTTTGACATCCAGTTTCTTCAATAATATTCATTTAAACACCAGTTTAGACTATGTTTAGTCTGCTCCAAACACAATATAAAAGTAATTTATGAGCGTCTACCTTGAGCTGTGTCAATAGAATGATAATTATTGATATTATTGGCACATATTCCATCCATCCATTTCTTTAATAGGTTTGCAAGATTCAGGAAATTCTCGGCACACAGGGGGTTCATTATAGCAAGGGCCAAAACAAAACATATAAATGGATAAATGCATTAATAACCTTAACTGTGACATTTAAACCTTGTTCTGACTCAAATCCAGTCTACTTCATTTCTATAATATTTGATTATTTTGTTGTTTGCTGTTTTAACATTTAAATTAATTAAATTAATTTCTGTTTTCTGCTTAATTTTCTGTTAAAATATAATTTCCTGCTTGGTCATTGAAGCTGGGGCTCCAGGTTTGTGGGAGCAAGAACATGTGCTGTTAGTCTCCTGGGCTGCATCTCAACAGCTGAGCTGAGCTACAAAGCGACTGTCAAACTGGCGATAGCATCCCCACAAACACGCACCCACACATACACACACGTATTGTACACACACATGCATAATCACATCAACTCACACATAACATCCTGACAGGCAGCTTACACGTCTCAGCAAAATCCTTCAAAGAAAATTAATGAATAGTGTGGAGTGTACCACAGAGCTCTCACCACCTCCTAACCGTCTTTACAGCTTATACACTTCCTTTGTGTATGACTGACACAATCTGTAGCCAAACGAAAATAAAGCTCAACATAGCCCATGGAGAATCTGAAGGCTGTCCTCGTTTTCTTACTCAGCCGAGGCGTCAGAATACCTGTCAAAACTGTCTTATTCATAAATACTCCTAAAGCACACACTGCACTGTGGGGCAGAATAGTGGAAAACCTCTTGGTGTTGACACACACTTGCAATAAAGGGTGCAGCACTGCTTTAACTGATGTTCAATGATTTTTTTTAAAAGCAATTTTAGTGTAAAGTTTTTTCTGAGTTTTACCATTTTGCCCTCAATCCTTTGTCTTCACTGTATGTTGGTGTGCTGCATGTCTAAATGTTGACACCTTAAACTGAATGAGATCTGATATTGAAACATGCCAGTATAAGAAAAATCTTTTCTAGTAATCTACTTTCACAAACCACATTTTTAGCTGGGAGGGAAGTTTTATAACTTTTTAAAAAGTTGCTGAGTCCCCCCTGAGTTGATACTGATACTTTCTTTCCGTCCTGATCCAATGATCCTCTACATCTGTTCAACTCTGTGAAAGTCTGCTGATACCAAACTCACTTCCGTCAGCATTGAGAGTTGCAAACGTGATCCTCTTTTCTGCTGAGCCGGCGCTGTTGGTGACCTTCATCTGCAGTTCGTACCAGGTCGCCTCCTGCAGGTCGTACAAAATGTAGCTCTTGGTCAGCGATGTGCGCTGGGCAGTGGTCCAAGTGGCCGAGTCCACCGCTCGGTACTCCAGTATGAAGGAGGTGATTGGACAGCCGCCGTTGTTCCAGCCAACCAGGTTGAGCCGAGCCCTGGTGGAGTTGATGCTGGTGAAGAGTTCATGTTCTTTGGCAAACTGCGGCTCTGAGGAGCAGATGGAGAGAAAACATGAGGAGCAGGTCGCAGTTCAAGATCACAAAAAGTTCTACAGTCAAAATTTTTAAACATTTGAAACTTTTGTAGGCAAAAGGTCAAATAAGACGTGAATAGTATCGAGAAGAGGAGTTTTGAGTTATTATTTCTGAAGATCAAAACCCAAAAATCTGTATCCTTTGATGAAATGTCTTTGACTGATAGAGGAAAATATTCAGTCCCGACTTTAATAAACTCTACAGCTACAGCTAACAGAGAACAACGGCAAAATAGGTCCAAGAACATGACTCCCAAACAAAATTGCTTTGAAATATCTTTGTTGTTATGACAGACTTACAAAACTCAAAATGTAGCAAACAAATTCTGACACTCCATACCTTTCCCATGGGTCTTAGCTTCAATGATCTCACTGATGCGCCCGGGCCCAACAGCATTCTGGGCCGTCAGGGTGAATTTGTACCATGTGCCGCACTTCAGGTTCTCCAGACGGTACGAACGTTCACTGGGGCTGATGGGAAAACTGCCCCACTGCTCACTGTTGTCCTCTGAGTACTGCAGGATGTACCCTGGGGAGAGAAATAGTGAATGAACAAGAGGGGGGTAAAAAAGAGCAGGCAGAAGATTTGACAATTACACAAAAAAACCTACCTTCCTTTACACCTAAAAAATATGTGTTGTTCCACCTTTTAATTATTAGAAAAGGGCTCGAAATGAGAGATCGGACACCACTAATGTCATTAAGATTTATTGATGCTAAAACTGAACTCCAGCATAATCCATCCAATTATCCTGTGATTTAGTTGTTTTGGGCTGGAGTGTTACTGTGACAGTCTAAGAGCAGGCCGACCAGCCAGCAGGACTTTCCCTCGAGGATGATGCAAGCCCCGCTAAAAATAGACAATTGCAGGCTTAGGTGTGTGTAGTTTGGTGATGGATGACGCTGTGAGCCAGGAAGCAAAACAAATATCACAGAGAAGGTATCATGGGCAGCTTTTATAGCAACTGCAGCTCTACAGACAGGAGCCGTGTGATTAGGGGCAATGATAAATCACCACAAACTGTCTGTCTGTGATTGCGTTCCCTGTAAGATGGAGCACTTTAATCTTTCACTTAAACAGACCTAATCTTCCCTGCTACTTTTTAATCTGCCTTTTGAACTCGAGCACTCAGCCCGACCAGCTCATAATGAGAAACAGGAGCAAAAAACAAGAGTGTTAGACCAGAGGGAAAGAAGATGTGACACTGGTTATCATGGGCAGCTGAAGGGAGGTGATGCTTCTTATATAAAGATAATGTGTGTAGTTGAAGCATATTTCTGTGTGTGTACAGTACATCACATTATGGAACTGTCCACTGTGCTTTTTAAAATTAATTTGTTGCAGGAGTGTCTCTGTGTGTGTGCCTCTGTGCTGCCCTCACCTCGGATGGAGCTCCCTCCATTGTCTCCAGGTATCCATGACAACGTGATTGATGTGGTGGTTGTCTTTGTAACTGTGAGGCGTGGCTGGTCAGGAGGAACTGAGGAAAAAGCAAAGTTAATTTCATGGTTAGTTTTCGCATTAAACTGCCTCATGCCTCTGTAACACACAATCTGTTAGGACGCCTCACTTATGAATGAGGTGGAATGAACATTTGTTGATGATGATATCTGAAAGGTAGGGAATGGAAATAGGTGCTTGAACATCTTGTGAAGAATATTACATAACTTAGCAGCTGTTTGAGCTCAAAGCAAATATAAACTCGAACATCTGTCTGACTGCTTGCCTTGAACCTGCAGGTTGAGTGTGATCTCGTCTGACCCCCAGTTGTTGCTGGCCACACAGCTGTAGTTCCCAGAATCCTCTGCTTTCACGGTGCGGATAATGAAGCTGCCATTGCCGTGGACACTACGACGACCATCCACCAGGACAGGTGTGGGTGTTCCATTAGTGCTGGACGAATACAGAGATAATTGTCAGGATGAAAAGACAAAAAGTTGTCATGATATCCCTGAGAGTTAGAAATTTTCTGCTACGAGCAGCACGACGTGATTGTTTCTGCATGACTCACTTTCCCTTGAGCCACTTGATGGTAGGAGGAGGGTCTCCAACAGCCTTGCACGGTAAGACAATGTCCTTCATCCAGGGAGTGGTGACCGTCCCATTGAAGGTCAGAATCCTGGCAGGAGCTGAAAACAACACAAAACACACAACTCTAATGGATAATGCTTTCACCAGTCAACAAAAAAGACACAGCTTTAACAAAATACTCTCTCCTATCCATATTTTGGATGACAATAACTGCATGAATCTAAACAATGTTGTAGGTAATAGTTGGGTCAGCTCAGTGAGGGTGGTGTACCTTTGGCCAGAGGCTCCACTGTGATCTTCTCACTGTTGTTGCCGTGACCCGCAGCCGTCACGGCGACCACCCAGATGCTGTACTGTCTGTTTCGAGCCAGATTGGGGATTCTGTAGAAATACGCATCTGGAGACGCCTCAAACTCACTCATCACCTGCAAACCGGGAGAGAAGGAAAGATTATTGTATTACTGGGTAGCAGCAGCGTTCAGTGTGTTCAGTATAGTCAGTAGATATCATGTCCCTCTGCCATGCTGCTGGTGGTGCTGAGACAAACTGGGTGGGAGATGTGAAAAAGATGACTGAGACTCTTTTGGTATACAAATGCTATTACCATCGGATGCAGGTTGGAGCAGAAGACGATGTACTTCCTGATGATACCGTTGAGTTTTAGCGGAGGCAACCAGGAGACAAACACCACAGAGCTACTGGAGGCTGCAGCCTTTACCCCTGCTGGAGGACCAGGAACTGTGCAAGAGAAGAACAGTGAGGAGTCCTGCACCGAAACTCAGTGTGGAATATTATTACCGCAAGGCACAGGCAGAAAAAATACACACTGTTTGCTGAAAAAGCCAATTCAACTATTGTTGTATATGCAGACGAGAGGTATATCTCCGCTACATTGCAGCGTATAACTTTGACTTTAGCTTATCGTGCTTGTCCTTTATGGTTTTAAATAAAAAAAATATTTGAGTGAGCTAGTTGGACTGTGATTGCTTTTCTCTTACTTGGTCTTCTTCTGAACTTATGTTATTCAGGTAATTTTTTCCTCCATGTAATACGATGTTTGTTACGAAACTTAAATAAACTTTAAGCTTAAATTGTGGAAGTAATAACAGTAAAAGCAAACACTGTTTACAAACAAGTGCTTTTATATATTATTTTTTAGCTTGGTAAGATTTACAGTAGACTGAACATGAATGTGATTGTGCTGTTTCTGTTATATCCACTAATGAGTCATACCATCCTCTTTTGTGCGGACGTAAATCTGTTCACTACGGACCCCGTCTCCAGCGTTGGTGAAGGCTAACACCTGGATGCTGTAGTTGGTGTACTTCTCTAAACCGTCCAGCTCCAGAGATGGCTGACTGGTGGTGACGTTCCTGATTTCTCCCAGTTCTGGCACGAGAGGACACACATTTATAAACTAAAACCAAAACTGGTGCTCACTGCAGTGGTGCAATTACTATGGATACTAGTAAACATCATAGTTAATCCAGTGTTGAAAGGTTAATAAAATACTGGATATCTGTGATGAAGGCTAACATTTCAGTCAACTGAGAATGTTTTCAGTGCACGGAATGGATCACACCCATGTGAAGCAATCCTCTGCATAATACTGCAAATAGTTTTAATCCCCAAAATAAAGATTTATTTGTAATTTTTGTTCTGATTTTTGTCTCCAGTCTGCTGCTTTCCTCTCCTTCCTCATGGCCTGTCACTCAGAGCTAAGGCAAAGGACCTCACCGAGTTATTGTGTTGTGAATTATTGATGGAGAACAGCCAGACTGCAGGTCGGATCACTGCCACACAGCAGAGTATACATTCAAGGGGAAAAACACAGCAACCACAAATATGCCCTTTGTGGAATGCAGCTTTTCTAATTTTGTTCAGTTAAAAAAATAAAAACAAAAATCATAATGTCATGTGGCTCACTCTGTTGTTTTCATTCATTCATTGAAAAAACTGTGGATAGAATGATTAGAACAAATAAGTTGCTGAAAATTATACTTTAAGCTCAAAAAATGTTCAAAGCAATGACAGTGTCTTAAACCTTACATAAGATGACTTGGACAGCAAATTGAGTGGTCATGGTTAGTGAGTCACAAATGTCCTTAACTGATAAAAACGCACACAGGAGACATGTTGAATCATCTAAGTTACATCATCCCTGCAGCTCACAAGAGCTTATTAAAGTATGACAATACCACAGCTTCCCCTGGTGGAAGAGCCTTGACAACAGGCAACAAGCAATAAAAAACTGATGCAGCATCTATGACAGTCCAGTGACTATTAAGTGAGTGTATTAATTTGGGTGGTAAGTAAACTGCAATATGCAATCAGTGTTTGAGCGTGTTGTTGTGTGTTCGTACCTCCATCAGGCAGGTTGGCCCAGTAGATGACTCTGTATCCCTGCAGGTTTCCATTGAGCGCCTCTCTGGGCAGAGGCATCCACGAGAGCGAGATGACCTCCGGGGATTTTGCCACAGCCAGGACATTTTCAGGAGGTCGAGATGGAACTACCAGAGACACGAAGAGAGAGAGAGTGTCGGAGTTGAGGCTCAATGAAGACTTAAGGAATGACAACATCTCTGACGTTTTAAGTACCCTCATTAAGGCAATTCACTGGGTTTTAAAAAACCCATATCAGTTTAGAATAGAAACATGAGTCTTTTTTGCACAAAGTCTGACAAGGAAACAGTCATGTCCTATTTCTCCTTTATTGAGTCAGTTCTTATAATGACCACAAGTAGCAAACATAAAATGTGATGCTCGAGTCTAGATTGTTAGAATGTTTTAGTTGCTCTTTAAACAAGTAACTGTGCTTACAGAAAATATACTAAAAACTGTACTGATGTAATCAAATTCTGAATATCATTTTTGTTTAGATATGATCAAAAAATAGTGTTTTGTACAGAGGGAAAATTTAGTTGAAATAATTCTTTAAAAAAACACCCATTGTAGTGTTTCATTATTAAAAAAGTGGTGTTCTTCTAAATTTTGGCTTTAAGAACTCTTAATATTTTATAAAATTAAAAATAAATGTCCTCCTAAATTAGTCACTTTGGCAAAATAATACTAAAGATCAAGTGTTGATTGGATGATGTAATTCAACAAATGTCCAGCAGAGGGAAGCCTTTTCACAAGAATATGTAAGAGCTCCTCTGAAGCCATTGCATCTTAGAGGCCAAGGTAAAAGAAATGTGGGTTAATATTTCTTTATCAAATAAGTTAAAATAACAACCAAAGTGAAAACAGTAGCCCATAAGTTAATACGGTCTCCCTGACTCAGGGGTCAGCAACCTTTACCATAAAAAGAGCCATTTTGTCCCCTTCCTCGCCACAAAAATCTGTCTGGAGCCACACAACATATTTGAGCCTTAATTGAAGGTACAAAACATTGAAAGTCTAAATAAGTTGATCCTAATTTTTAATTTTATTTTTTCACAGTGGGCTATTTGTGCTTTGTAGGCACTTGAACTTTGAAAAAAAAACCCATCTGAGTCCTCCTTGTGTCTATGAAAATTAATAAAATGCAAAGTAGCCTATTTTGTCAATAAATCAAACATTTTGCAGCAACATAGGATTAAAACAGTAAAACTAAAAAATATGTAAACTAGTTTCAGTTCAGTTTTGACTAAAAGCAGTCTAAGTTTGAGTTAATCCTAAGCCATGTATCAGCCATTGGGCCTGATCGTAAAGCAGAGTATCAGCTCGCACTCACTCAGTTCATTAACAAAGTCAAAACTCGAGAGCACAGATACAATTTCATGTGATGATGCAATTTTACTATCAGAGAATGGAAAATGAATCTCAGACAGTATTTTTCTGTCCTGTTTCTTTTGGCTCTCTGTCCTGTTTTAGATGTGTCCCTGATCAAATGATCTTTTTTTTTATCAAGCTCTGCCGAGGTCTGATAACGTGCCATTCATTTGAACTGGGTGTGTTAGAGCAGGGACACATCTAAAACATGCAATTTAGAAAACACTGCTGTGGCCTTACAGCAATGATAATGTTTAAAACATATGACTGTAATTTATTTCTAAGGGATTTTTTTGTCAAAGCCACAGAGAGCCACTGCAGAGGGGCAGGAGAATCGCATGACGCTCAAGAGCCGCAGGTTGCAAACCCCTAACTTAAAGTTACCCAATATACTGCATATAAGATTCTCAGCATGGACACAAGGAGATGGACGTCTACTATAAAACACATTGACATAACCCAAACCCCCTCCTCACCATCCTCCAGGGTTTTGGTGACCACCTGCTGCGAGGACGGCCCGGTGCCGGCTCTGTTAGCAGCCTGCACCACCACGCTGTACTGAGTGAACTTCTTCAGGTTGTCCAGCGTGATGCTCTCCGTGGTGTCTCCTGTGGTGTCCACACTGATTATGGTGAACTGGTGGCTACCACCCGGGCTGTACTCCCTGTAGCCCACCTGGTAACCACGGATCACGCCATTCTGCAGGTGTTTCTGGGGAGGCTGCAACAGAGAATGGTAAATCATGAGAAGTGTTATGGTCAAACCACAAATGCTTTAATTCATCATAACTGAAGACATTATAGAGCTTTAGAGAGTTTACATGCTAGCATTATTCTGACTGCCACAGCTCATTGTAACATACATAAATTTTGGACTTTACCTTCCAGGAAACTTTGATGCTCTGCGGGGACGTGGGCTCCAGTGTGACATCCTGTGGTGGGCCGTCAGGAGCTGTAGATAAGTTACAGCATTCAACAATACTGCATGCTGGTGTTCAAATGAAAAAGATCATCTGCCATTCACTTCCACTAGATGTTGCTGTTGAGTTAAAAATGTATTTCCTTCATGTGCCCTTTGGTTGAAGTGCCTCGCAGTTTCCACCTCAATTCATTATAAGAATTTTTAAAATAAACTTGTAACATCATCAACTTTAATCCTTAAAATAATGTGAGAAATTGATATGTGTTGTATTTAATTTGAAGTTTATGACTTTATTTTAGTGATGAATCCAGTAATGGGGCGTTTTAATGCGTTGGCATGCCTGTGGGGGAATCATTATAGGCAATAGAAGGTAAGTGAACACTGATAGAGCCACAGCAACAGAGAACTGATCTGTTTCCCCAGATATAAAAGATGATGGCCTCCATTTAAAACAACCATAAAATAATTATGTGTGAGATGACTCAACAGCTCTGAGATCCAGGAGGAAATAGACATTCCAGCTGAAGAGTTTTTACCAATTCTCTTTTGATTGGAGGTAAAGTATGAACATAAATCGTGGTGTCAGGGATAAGTTAATAAAAGCAAAATTAACAATTTTAAGAGACTTTTATTTTATGCCCTGGGGAAGGTATCCAGCTGGAATCCTTGTCAGTAATAATATTATTTTTCAGCAGCCTATTTAACTTTGAACTTTCTAATAATTCTAAAAATGCATTTCAGAACTCGATGAATGGTATTTCCTCAGGATTTCGAGTCTGTCCTAAAACACTCTCTGAACTAACCATTACCTCACTGTTTCGGGCATTCACACCAGGGGTTAGGAGCACCAGTTCTTGTTGGGATAGAGGAGCAGGGTGAGGTGTTAGGCCTGGTTTTTCTGAGCGATACTCCCAACCAAATTTTATGTGAAATATCCCACAAACTTGCAAATTATCAACAAATGGGTTGCATAAGCATTTATGGAAACCTAAAAATGTGTATTTTATACTTTATTAAAGGTTTAAAGATTTCAATAATGTGTTTTCCTAGTTTAATGTTGTTTTAATGTATTACAAAAAATGTACTAGTAATATACAATACTTCTGTCTCCCTAGCTTACTAGCTAGCTAACTAACATTATATTGATATTGGTGATTATACTTCCAGGTCTCTTTTCTTCCCTTAGATGATCTTTTGAAGCCTGAAATATAACTGAAGTCCAGCTGAACTTGTTGCAGCTCCTCTAATATGAAGAATTGTTGGATTTTTACATGACGGTTTGTTTAACTGAAGGATAGCCTGAAACCCAAGTTATAAATCAAACCACTAGCATCCATGCTTTTCTCTCTTCATTAGATGAATGGCAGATGCATTGTGATAACATTATTATTCCCAAAGCAGGAAGGAAAAGCAGGAAAACACCACCTGAGTATTCTTCCAGGTTATTTTCTGCGCAGTTTCATCCCATTTCGAAGGGGACGAAGCTCGAATAAGACAGGTAGGGGTAAAACTGAAAAATGACAATGGGCCTTTGCATCATTAAAAGTTAAGTAACCTGCTTCATCCGTGGTGATGGTGAGCTCGTTGCTAGGGTTGCTGTTGCCAATGATGTTTTTGGCAACCATGCGGATGTTGTAAGTGGACGATGGGTGCAGGTCTATGATAGTGGCCTGGTTGAGCTGTGGTGACACATCTTTGGTTACCTGGGCTGATAGCCATGACGCTGGAAGAAACAGAGGCGGAGAAGAGTGAACAAACTGTTAAAAATAGGTGTGTTATTTCTTACATAATACATTTCTTGTTTCCTGTGCAGGAATTTACACCTCCATTTTTACCTACCTGATTTGTTCTTGCACTCAATATCGTATCCTGTGATGGGGCTGTTGCCATCAAAGCCCATGGTCCACCGGAGAGCAATGGTTCGATCTTTAACCTCTCGGATCTCCACCTCTGGAGGGTCGGGTGGTTCTGAGGAAAAGTGTGAACACAGCAGTATTACAGTGGTCGTCCTCAAATAGAACTGGATGGCAGGAATGAATGGTTTTACTGTTTTTGGGTTCCCCAGAGAGAGATTATGGATGTCACTGCAAAGAGCAGGACTCACACTGTGCAGCAATTAAATTTATAAATGACTGATTTGACTAATAAATTATAGAGAACTTCACTATTTTTGGAGAAAGTTTTGTCTTCTTCTGAACAGAGCCACTGAAAAGGTGTCAACCATGAGCTAAACTGAGCCCGAGGTGAGGGGACTTACCTTGCACTGTCAACTGTATGATGCCTCGGTCTTCACCAAAGGAGTTGATGGCATGACAGGAGAAGAAACCCGAGTCCTCACGAACAGTAGGCATAATCTGCGGAGTCACACACCACATGCAGGGCATTAAAGGCCCAAACATACTTTCCACACTGTGCATCTGCGGAGGTTAAATGCAGTGGGCAGATTGCAGCAGGAAAACAAAAAGATAACAGAAGAAGTTTAGTGGCTGAACTTCTTTTCTTTTATCTTTTTTTTAAAACCAGACTAATGTTACTAACGTTGCAGCTACAAAAAAAAATCCATGTCAACATGGCAAAGACAAAGGGAGAAAAAAAATAAGGTTCTGCATACATGAGGAAGAGCCAATTCTTACCTGATTAGGAGGAATTATAGGTTTTTATTAAACGAAATGGGAAATCTTTCAGCTTGAAATGGCATGTGCTGTGAATCAATGTTTTCTGCACTAAAACAAGTCAAGTCATAACATTGCTCTTATCACACATGTGAAAGAGTCGCTTAGTAGTACAAGCCTGACTCAAAACAACAACAAAAACTGACAAATACTGGAAAATACTTGAAAAAACACTTGAAAAAGTCAATGTTGTCGTTGTAACAACTGGAATAAAGTGTGGAGCAACTAATTACGCACTAGAGCATGCGCAGTCAGCGCTTTTTCCACACGGACACAAATTTCGAGCTGCGCACTGACATCTGTGCAGGGGTCTGTCGGACCCTTGCAGTCATCCGTGAATGATGATTTCTATGTCATGCATACTAAATCAGACGCCTGTGGACGCATGAAGGTTGAAAGTATAATAAGGTCTTACGGTGGGTAAAGAGCAGAACTTTCAGACAGGAATTTAAAATGTATACATAGTAGAATCTACTGTACGTCACTTTCCTTTACTACAGAAGGAGCTAAACCTTCTTCATCCTAACCCATGTGGGACACTTAACCACTAAATCATCTCAAGGCACACATTCCTCGCAATCTTACATTACTGCATTACACATGTATTCATTCTGTGTTTTAATATCCATTAAGTGGAACTGAGAGAGGGCTCTTTAATATTTTATATTCTACTTGAAGATCTTAAGTAAATGTATTTGAGCCAGATTTTTTTGCCATGCCATCTCACTGCTTTTCATCTGCCTGGATAGAAATAAATAACTGAAGCTCATACGCTAAATCTTTTTGTGTTATAGTGAAACTGAGCACTCACCACCAGCGTGGAGACAACTTCGTCAGCCACCTCTTTGACGGTGACCACATATCGGCTGGTCTCCGGGTTGATGATGCGTTCTTCTTTCTCCCAGCGCACCATGATGGGTTTCTCTCCGTGAGCGATGCAGCTCATCCTCTTCTCTTCACCCTGTGTGGCCAGAGTGGTGTTGGGGTAGGAGGTGATCATAGCTGGGACTGGATAAAAGGGACAGAAGGTTGGGGGAAAAGTGTATGAAGACAATGATGTCAGTAAAATCTTACAGCTCTTTGTCATTTTATGCTCATTTACTATTGAACAAACAGTGTATTTTCTTTCACAAAGCACCACTCTGGAAATAATTGCTTTCACAGCGCTATGTATTAATCTCTTTATTCTGAAGAATTGAACTTAAATTTTAAAAAACATCTTCTAAATGTGAATCTTGTCTTATTCTGAGAAAAATCCTTTTCTCTATTTCTTTGACAATTATGACAACCATTTTAACACTCCAGGGACCATCATGGACTCATGCTCAAGTCTACCTGTCTCCCACAATACTTTGAGATTGAATCGGAGCCCTTCAGATAAACCTGCGCCTGCTTTGATAATGACAGCAAACGGTAACACACTGCTTTCTGAGGATGAGGTGGAGGAACGGAGAAGAAAGTGGTGACTTCGTACTGAACTCCCATCGGTCTGAGCGTGGAGCCGGTCTGGCTCAACGCCGTAACCACACACCAGGCTCATTAGGAACACATCTTGCCTGTGTGTGTGTGTGTGTGTTTCTGTTGTAAATGTCTCTCACCCGGGCTTCTCTCAGTCTGTACTCGTACTCACATTTTCTTTCATTCTGTCTTTTTCTCTCCACTTGCACAAAGCTGTCTAGTGATTATAACACTCACTGGGACTTTCAGGTGCTACTCACACAGTATCATGAGAAGTGTGAAGCTTGTGATTTGGAACACATGGTATTAATGTCTCCTGTCTGAACAGACGGAGTGAATATGTTCATCTCTATCAGTATGGACATTATGGACATGACTCTAAATCAATATTACTACAGATGTTACAATGCAGAGAAACAGCTGAAATGGTCTGATGGCTGCCACTTGTGTAGGGTTAGGCTTATAAACTTGAGACAAGCTGAATGAGTCATAGCACATCAACACTTATAAGAGCAAATGATCACGGGAATTCATTAAATGCACCATGTAAGAAATGCAACTTTGAATCCTAAACAGCACTCCAGCTCTGGTGTTTTATTTCAGCAGGTCAACAGTCAGGCTCGGTCTAGCTACAATATCAGATACTCATAAAAAACAAACACCTGCAGAGCTAACTAATTAAGAACTACAGTGAAGGAAAGTACTGTATTTCAACATTAACTAATTCAATAATCTTCCCCTTACAGTGCAAACTAAAGGGAAATTACAACCACTATAATGATCTAGTCTTTTTTTTTTTTTCCTTTTCGGCTATTTTGCTCGCAGACAACAATTTCTGGAGATACTACATTAAAGTCACCAGTAATGGTTTTCTTCTTATTATTATTGAGGTGGGATGAAAAATGTCCACCACACTAAGAGCTAAAATAGATTCCTTCTTCTCTTTAATCAAAGTATTTGCTTTATCTGATCAACAGTCCAAATGCAAAATGTTAATATAACATTTAGTTCACAATAATTTTGCCTAAAAAATAACTTTAAGATATAATAAACAACTTTGTGGCCACTGGGGGGCAGTCAAACAAAGCTTTAAACGACATGAAATATGTTAGCAATAAGTTGCTTGTTTAAACATCTCGCAACATTATCATTTATTAGCCACTCATCCTGTTTCGGCTTACATTTTCTCTTGCACTAGCTTTTGATTTTCACCTGTTCCTAAGGGAAATTTTTGTCTCTTTAGCTGCTCCACTTGTTCATCAGCTAGTCACTAACTTTGCATTGCTGGGCAGGTAGTGTACAGTTAGTTTTTAAACAGCTGCCTGTTGCTAATTTAAATAGCATTTATTACAGAGGTGAGAGTGAGTGAAAACAGTAAAGTTGCTGATCAGAAAACCAAAACACATAGGTAATACACTCCAAAGCTAAATGCATGAGACATTTAAAGCATTGTTGGATGATGTGGGTTGGTCACTATATATGATGTCTATTTAAATAATTGTCAATTACTGTTAAGTGATTTATCAGCTCCTCTTCATTTGCATTAGACAGGGCAGTATTCAGTAACCTACTGTATTTTGGATGGTTTAACATTCACATAAGTATGTGCTATGGTAAATATTGTATCCCTGGAAAGGAGAGCAGTGGAAGATATATGTGAAGATGGGAGGCCTTCTCCTCCAAGCAGTGATGCAATATGTGTGTGTGAGTCAGTGTGTTAATATGTGTGTACGCTCCTGACGAATGTGTCTGTGTGCATGGGTGTTACACTGTGCCTGCAAATGTTTGAATGTGTGTGCATGAGAGCGGCCGTGTCTGGGGGAGCTAAGTGGGCGAGCACAGAGAGCAGAAAAGACTTGTGCTCATGACACATCTCAGCCACACTACACGACGAAGGAAAGAGAGAGAGCATGTACCCCTGCAGCGCTAACTATGATCCCTCTCCCTCTCCCTCTCACTCCATCTCCCTCCTCAGTCTCCCACCAGGACAGCGATGATTTAATGATGAGAGAGACCGCTTTGATTATTCATACGCAGCAGACAAGTCCGCTGGCCGCGCTGTTGTCTCACACAGACGCACGCGCATTCGAACATATACAGATATGCACGAAGAATCGCAGATGTGCGTGCACACCCATGCACAGAGACAAATGCAGATATTGTCTTTGCATGCTTGTGCATGCACATGTACACACACCGACAAGATTAAAAAAATCAAGGGATGAACGTGCATGAACAGATGCAAACCAAAATAGAACACTTACTCACACAAACGCTATTTAGAAACACACACATGCCTCACCACACATGCAGTATTCCCCAGAGTCAGACAGTGTTTAGAGATAACTTTGTAATCATTTGCTTTGGCTTCATGCAGGCGCCAGTCTAGCACAGTTTTGCTCTAGTTGGAGTGCCAGGGAGGTTAGACAATCACAAGTCAATTAAAGTACTTGAATTTATAATTAATCATTTATTACACTGTACTTGACAGTTTTTCAGTCGCCCTGTTGTGTAAAACCTCAGTTACTCTAGCACGACCAGGCTGAAAAACATGTAGCCTGCTACAGATTTTATCTTGCTCCTTTGTTATTTATTATTTTTGTTGTACATATGTAGATAAATTCTATGAGAACACATTTGTATTAGAGAAAATGAGTGCTAAATGTTTGAGAGTTGAAACGAGACTCTAAAGCTAATAGCAGATCTGTGAGACTTAACTTGAGCATTGTGGAGCTTAAAGCTAAATGCTGAGGTAGGCTTGCAAACATGCTCACAATGACATGCTAATGTATATAGCACATACGTTTTTAGCAGCCTCACCATCTTAGGTTAGTGGAGTTAGCACTCATACATAACACACAGCTGTTGAAGTCACCAGTTTTGTGCTATGGTCATTAATCAAGTACTGGATAAAAAAAATCTGATGATATTGCAAGCAAAAACTTAAAATTTAAATGAATGCACTGAGTTTCATGGCAACCAACCCAACAGTTCTCAACAACCAAAATTTTAACCTCAAACTGGCACTGAGGTGGGAATCGTTTATGATCAGGCCACAGTGGACGCCAACCAACTCAATGGAAGCCCTTTTGGGTGGTGAGATATTTCACCAAAGTTGTGAACTGACTGACAGACACACAGAACTACAGTGCCATCTGTTGACAGATGCTGGTAGTGTAGCTAGATTTAACTTGTTAGTTCTGTCTTAGTGACACGATTTAATGACACAAGGATGGTTTAAATCACCTCAAATATTTATGTGAAAAGTCTTTGCACTGACGCAAATAAATCTGTGATTGACTTATATCTGAATATATTATATTTGTACCGTAAAGAGAGTTAATGAGTACATGAACCCACACACACACACGAAATGAAAAAAAATAAATACCGTAGACAGTAGCCCCCAACAAAACAAAAAAACAGTCTCCTTCAACATGTTCCTCTGTTCTCTTACTCACAGTACGTTTCAGTCTTGGAAGCTTCCAACAAAAATTCAACGTGTGTGTGTCTGTTTGTGCAGATATACTTGGCCTGTATACTTGTGTGTGCGTACGTGCACACCAAACCTCTGCCCACCCCCGACATGATGGAATGTGTCAGACTTGGGACTGCCAACGCTTAAACCACATCTCTTATTCACTTGCAGCCCCTCCCGCTCCCTCGCTCCCCACACCATCATCCCCTTTCCCACTGCCCCCACGCAGGAAATCGCTGATTTATTTTGCATAGCAACTATGAATTTTAAGTGAGTCCTATTAAAAGAGTCTTCTCAGCACCTTCTCTAAATGTTATTGCTCCTTAACAGGGGCTATTTTCTCCATCTAAATCGGAGGCCTTGGCAGTGCGAGTTAACATCAATGAAGCTCGTGTTTGCTCTTCGAAAGAGCTCCAGAAAGGGCAAACAATGACAGCATGCAGGGATTTGTGTGTGAGGATGTGTGCACATGTTTCTGTATTAGAATATTCCTCATTTATGTTTGAATGACTTAGTACATGCCTGTCTGTGTAGGTGTGTGTACAGTTTGTTCCTGTATATGAATATGCAGCTATGAATACAACTGTGTGCATTTGGAAATGTTTCAATCTGTCTGTGACCTTGTATGTGTGTGTGTGTGTATGTATGTGCAAAATACTAAATGTTCATGTGTTGGATATGGCTACCATGCAGTTTCTAAAGTGTTCTACAATCTACACCGATCTTGGTTGTGCTTCAGTGGCCTGAGCTGAGGTGAGCCTTCTCACTCGCTTCCTCCATATCTCATCTCCATGGATCTACTGTGCAGCACTTGCAGGGCCTCAGGCTAAACCTATTCTTTTTGATAGCCCATAATTGCTCAGTTGATGTATACTTTTTAATATCCAGCGATATTACAGGGGCCTGGTAATAAAACACGGGCGGGTGGAGGAGAAACTGTGAGTGGGAAGAGAGGAGACAAGGGAGAAAGAGAAAGCAGAGAGTGGGGGGGGGCAAACACAAAATAGGGCACACAGGAGGTGACGGAGGTATAGAGGAATGAGACAGGAAAAAACGTAGAGAAGGGTGGATCCTCTCTGATCTTTTGACCACTGAGTCAGGTTCACCATCATCAAGTCTGGCTTTCTGCTTCGAATAGATGGGAGGAAAGTATATGGGTTAAATGTAAGGTAAAACTAGATACACCAATGGCAAGTATGGAAACTAACACTACCAAACTTCGATTTAAATCAACTTGGAGGTGACACTATCGAAGCATTTGCAGAGAAAATTGGAGCCAAACAAATAGTTGATTATTCAATAAAGATCGAATAAATGGTAACTACTTAATAGTTGATTTATTGTTCATAATGGTATGTCCATCACATTTTCCATTTTCAACTGAACATAATGCAGTTTACAATGATAACTGTGGCCAGTTTATCAATTTTGTATCCTATTTTTAATTTTCTGTATTCCTCTCATTGATTATGTTGTTACTATAACAATGGACACTAGTAGATTAAAGAGGCATCTAATCAGCTTATGAAGCTAATGTTAACCACATCATGCTTGAATACAGCTTACGAAGCTAATGTTAACCACATCATGCTTGAATACAACGTCTCAGACTGACTTTTTAAAGAGTTCAACTGATACATTTTTAAAGATAAGAACCCTGTAAAAGGTGTCTTAAATATTTACCTGATGTCTGTATACGGTGTGGTGCATATTGTCATGCTAAAAGACTCAGACTGAAGGTGCATTTAATTAAGTTAGCCTTTCATGTAAGCTTTTGCATCTTACAGTAGAGCAGATAAACTAGCTGTTAATCTATACTTTTGCACATTAGTTTTTAGTTTTGGAAAAAAAAAACACACAATAAAAAGAGATAGTAAAAAGGTACAACTCTTAAAAAAGAGCAATTTAGCAAGTGAAGACTTCAAAAATATGTATGTATGATAATAATATAATATCTTTGGGCTTCAGACCATTGTTGTTTTTTTTTACATTTCATGTAGGCTACTTAATGATTAACAGATTGATCAAGACAATAATTGGCATATTAACACAGAATCATTAGTTTTGGGGCTGATGAGTTATGCTTGAATCCAGCATGAATTAGAAACATAGACATAAAAATGAGACTGAGCCAATGAGACTAAGAAACCCCTTAGTATTTACAGCATATTTTTTCACTGAGATGCTTTTTAACATTTCATACATATAAAAGATCTTTAGTTCTCTAAAGTGCAAAAAAGTTTTTTGTGTTAACGGAATGATTTCCCCCCCTTTTGTTTTACTTTACAAAAAGGACTAACAGTGTGTTACTAACAGAAGTGTGTGCAGACACAGGGAGAAGCAGCACGGACTGATGTATTATGTATAATGCTTAAAATATAAGATGTATTCCTCTAGTATCATCTGGGATTGAAACTATTGTGTTAGCAGATTGATTTAATGAAACTATAAAAACATCTGTAAATGGTAAATAAATGTAAGCATTATTGTTTGCACTCACGAACAAGTGTGTAAAATGAACACAAATAGTGAGTTATTTATCTTTTTAATCTTCCTCTCATCGCTGGAAATGCAAGAAACAAAGACAGCCAGAGAGTGCAAATAAAGTGAAGAATCATGCGGACTGCTCTTCCCTTGAGCCCCTTCGTCGGCTTTTAATTGAAGTATTGACAGATTTAAATGAGGCTGAAATGCACTCAAGAGTTCCAGTGTCTCATAATACAACCACACACACACACACACACACACACACACACACACAATCGCACACACTGCATGTGAGTAAAATGGACACACTGTCCCATTAATGGAGATAAAAATGAAAAACTGCTGTGATTACACATACACATCATGCAAAAAGTAAAATACACAAGCTGAAAGTATGAAAATATTAAACATGCTTGAAAGTAAAGAGAAATGTGTAATTGTACACCAACACACACACAAACACTGGGAAATGGACATTATGGTGTTGGTGAATGGGAGCACAGTAATGGTCTCCCTTTTTCAAACCACTCATGCGAATAAGTACACTTTTACAGAAAGCATCTTGCGTGTACGAGTGCAGCTTGGGGTCTAAAGGGCATGAAATGTGATCTGCTGGTGAGTGACAAGCACGTGGCTGAGCCAGCTCGTCATGACTGAGCAGCCAATCACAGCAGAGGAAAGGACAACAGAATACTGTCATGGACTCAAAGAACGTACAGCTGTTTCCTGCAATGTAACTTATCCTAGCTTTGAAGATGTGCTGTCAATACTAACTGAATCAAAGATGACTTAAAGGGTTTAAATGACATTACAAGAGAAATGTATCTCATGAGTAAATTGACAGAGTGTGAAAAGAGAATTCTACATGTTTTTAATCTGTGTTCAATGTTACTGATGAGAACATTCTGGTGATGTCATGAAGGCACTGTTGCCACGCTTTTAGCTGCGGTATGAAAAAAGATGTGAGAGTCCTGTCATCTGTTTCAGTTGTGAGACATGTAGGTACTGACGAAACACCTGATCAGATAAAGGCACTGAGGTTAGAGATTTTTGTGATTGGTGTTTTTTAAAAAAGGCTAAATTAACAGCTGATTACTAAAAACTTTTGATATGTTGTGTTATTTGTGGTATTTAAAAAAAAAATCAATTTTTTTCAGAGCAAAATGCCGCAGGAATGGTGTATGAGGAATAG
>JAQLOL010000024.1:9784013-9796119 GCA_029783665.1 Naso thynnoides
CTCTCTATCTCTCTGTTTGTGTGTGTGTGTGTGTGTAGCCTATATATATAAATGTGTGTGTGTGTGTGTGTGTGTGTGTGCATTCATTTGACCATGCTGTTTACAGATTTGATGACAAAGCCTGTCAGATTTAGGGAGGATTGTAAACATGTTTCTTAACACCAGGCCTAAATCCTTAAACCGTCAAACAGCTGCTGAGCATAGTGAAGCAGGCCGAGCTTCAGTGTGATGCAATCACAACAGGCATAATGCTCATGTTTAACAAGACAGCAGATTGGTAGAGAGGAACAACAGGCAGAACAGAAGGAGAACAGAGCGGCTTTGCATAGCTGTTGGCCTTCAACACTGGGACAGGCTAGTGAGATTCAGCTCGTAAAATGTAGCTAGACAATTATTTCCTTCTGTCTTCTGTCTCTGGATTAAATCTTTGCATTTATGTCTGTTGAGTTAATAGATCTAGTACAAATTATAAAGACCACATACAGTTCGTGGCATTTAAGGACCATACCAGTGTTTCTACATGTTATTGTCCTTTGTTAGCTTTGGCCACATAGGTTACATAAACCCCACTTATTTTTCCCAAAATAGCTTTATCTATCAGATATCATGTTTGTTTACATTTTATCCATATTCAGTAATCATTACAGACAATACCTGGAAATAGTTAAAAAGAACGTCTGTGTCAAAATCCTCTCTTCACGCTAATATACGAGCTAGGAAAGCAGTACCTGTGAAGAGCTATTTTTCTAGATGCAATAACTCTTAATCTCGATAGTTCAAGGCTCCTGTCTCTGTCTCATTTAGTGATTTTTGAACAAATAAACGCAGAGGTTCGCTTTAGAATGATTAATTACTTATACCTAGCATGTTTCACATGTTCTGTAGTGTTTCTATGCCCTGTGTCAACATGAATGGCCGTGAATGGGGTTAAAATGCAGACTGAGATCTACTAAAGTAAACACAAGTTTGAATTATAACAGCAACATTTGTATAAGATAGGGGTGATCTGCCAATGGTGAAAAGTGAAAAAAAAAGCTGGCATGCTTCTTTCAAACAAATGTATAGTCTAAGTCTAGGACAGACTAATTCAGGGATTATGAGTGGATTTGTCTGGTGTGAGAAAATGTAATGCTCTACATGTCTACTAGAATTTTCACAGTCCAATACGACTGACATTTGATGTCCATCATTGAAGTATCGCTCAAATAAATGGATTCAGCATTGGCACATTCTGGCCTGCTGCCTGCACTGTAATTAATAACTATCCTGTTGAATAAAAAATGATAGAATGACTCTTTTTCTATTGTCAAACAATACAGTATCTCAATCTGCAAGGGCAGCCTTAAATCTGTATGTCATTGACACTGACTCAAAAGGCTTTAGAGTAAGCTGCTCTCGTGTTAATGGAAGTGCTGTATTCCACCTTGCCCATGCAGTAGGGCCCATTAAACTCATGTGTGGACTGAGCCAGACCTTGCATTAGCTCTTGTTAAAGTTAGCATGTAAAGATTAGGCTATTTAGTGAGCTGTGGGCTTTTGCTTTTTAATTAAAATGCAGTTAAGTGGCCATGGCTTGCAAAGGGTCAAGTGGTGTCTTTGTTCCTGCTCTCCTGGCTCAAAGAGAGAGAATGAGGACGGGAGTGGTGTGTGTTCTTTCTTGAATTATGGATTTTGCATATCCAAATAGTGCTAGCTGTTATGCTAATAGCAGTTGACCTTTACTTACTGTTTCATATCTCCCAGAGACACTCATCTGGCTCTTAGCTACTTCTGTTGCAGTGAAAGCCATTCTCTTGACAAACTGCAGTCTTGCTTACAACAAACTTACACATTAGTGTCCCAAACAACTTGCACTGGATATATTATTTTTCTCAAGAGGGAAGTGACTTCCATTGCCTGTTTGTTCTGATAGATACCCTGAGCCACAACAGAGCAACAAGAAAGTCATAAAAAGTGCCCAAAAACAACAAAACCACCATGCAGCCTGAGTAGCCTCTCTGGATGGCTAAAGCATGTTTTTATGCTACGACTGAAACAAACAAACACTGCTCAGCCTGATCTCTCCATACTGATCAGGACTAGTTGGACAGTACTAATTAGGCATTGAGACCTACTTGTCTCATATACACACAAACACACAAACAAACATCTGGACACACACGCAAATCCAATCAAAGAGTAAAAAATAGATCTGATTCTTTCATTCCTTTGATCATGGGGCCTAGCACACAACAAACACACACACACACACACACAAACACACACACGCACACGCACACACACACACACACACACACACACACACACACACACTCTCTCACACACCATTCCGCATTGGTTGTCGTCCTGTTGGTGAAGCTTTCATCCCTAGTTACATGGATGATGGAGTGAACACCTGGGGCCCCTCTTCATCTGCCCTGCTCAAGTGGCTGAACTCACCTGCTGCCTCCCTGTCTGTCTGTGTCTGTCTGTCTGCTCAGGACGGTCTCTGCATCTACAGTCTCTGGATCTCTGTAAATTTCTCTCTGTTTTTGTCTGTCTCTCTCTCTATAACGACGCAGGTGGAAATCCTGCAAACCCCCAGCCCCTGTTTACAGTTCAGATATCTCTGTGTGTGTGTGTGTGTGTGTGTGTGTGTGTGTGTGTGTGTGTGTGCATGTGTGTTTTCTAGTGTGTGTGCATTTACACGCATGCAGCGGCAATGAAAAAAGCAAACATGATCACCTGCAAAAACACTTCTACTGCCATATGGGCTACAGACAACAAGACACACAACCTGAGATCAAGGGTCTGCCCAGCCAGATACACACAAAACTGCACAGGTGTAGGAAAAGAATATTAGAGCAGGAAATGATAACTTAACTTAATTGTTCTTAGCAGCTATTTTGCATAAAAGAATCTATAATTGTCATATAACTCTGCGTTCCCCTTGCGCATGCACAGTAAGCATGTATGGAAATAACCTGATTAAATTATTTGACGAATAGACAAATACTCAGAGGGCTTTAGCTTTTTAAAGGTCTCATAAATAACTTCAGAAGTAAACAAATAATCAATTTGGACCCAACAAGATTAAACAACAAAACATTTAAAACAAAATTAATTCAAAATCATAATAATTTTTTGAGGGAAAAGCAATGTTTTGATTCATGGTCTTTTTTAAAACTTTGAATGTAAATATATTTTCAAGAATTATTCCTCCACAGATGAACGTTACCAATATATCCTTTAACATCTACATTCTTGAGCCTATTTGGAACACCTAAATGGGAAAGTTTACAACGAACAAAACTAACTACGTGCATGAAGCATGTCCAAAGACGGCAAAAGATGAAGCATTTTAAATTTGAAGTTGTGCTTAGCCACTCTGAAGCAGTTTACACAGATCGCTGGTGAATCCGAACAGGCTGCAACCTTCAGTCACTGCTGTTCCATATAGAAAAACATCACAAGACTCAGTCTAAAACAGTCCTAATGCTATGAACTTAGTATATGTTATCTAATTTTTGTACTGAATATGTTTACAGTAGCAGTGAGTTTTTTGGCATGTCTTCTTTATTGAACCAGTGGTCATTAAAAAATAAACTATACTCCTGATGCATTCACTTTACGGTGAATGATGGCTTTAGGAGATAATAAGACATCGATGCTTGATTGTTTCATAGGCACTTTGTATTATTGCATTCCAAGTCTGATACATCGCAGCTTTCATTAAAAGTTTGAGCTACCCAGTCATGATTATGTGACTTGTCTGTAGCATCCTTGTGGCTCAGAAGACTAAAGTTTGCTTTGTTATTCTGTGAGTTCAAATATAAAAGTGTGAGCTATTTATCCTTGTAGCTGGGAGGATCACTTGCATTGGATAATGTGTTCTGTGCTTAATGTACCTTTGGAGTGTTCCCATACGATGGTGGGTGGCGGGTAGCCTTCAGCTGAGCAGTTCAGAGTCACAGTTTTCCCATAGATCCCATCTTGATCCTCAGGCTGAACCACAAACTGAGGAGGAACTGCACATATACACATACACATAAACACAAGTAACACTTGACATTGATACATGACTTGTCTTTTTGGTGTCTTAATTACACCGAGCTGTGTATGCAGCCAGGCAGCAGGAACTAATAAGTGAAGTTTGGTACTGCAGGGATTGCTTAAACAGAAAATCTGCACACATGCTACAGATTATAGTAGTCCACTAGGTGCCATTATTTAGATAATCCATTCCTTTGTGCTTTCTCACCTCTAACAATGAGCTGACTCTGGTGTTCCACGGCAGCAGCCTCGTTGCGGGCGATGCAGGTGTAGTTGCCATTGTGGTCGGGTGTCAGGTTGGAGATGCGCAGTGAACTGGTGAAGTCGATGTTGTCCACAGTCACACCCAGGCTGGCGGGGATCGGCCGACCATCTTTCTGCCAGGTGATGTCCAGCGGCCGATCACCTGACATGACCACGCAGGGGATGAAGACACGTTGGCCGATAGTGAAACGCTGGAACTCAAAGGGCTGAATGTAGGGAGGGACTGCAGACAGATGGGGGAAATGACAGAAAGAGACACAAAGATCAAATATGATTCCAGCTGCGAGTTTCAAAGAACATCCTAAGTCCCCTGATTCTGTGGCAGGTACTGAGTCCTTTCTCAATATAATACTACAATCTTCCAACCATCTCGTTTAAAGAGGTCACTGAAAGAACACAAAAGACCTGAATAGCAAAGCATTCTGCAATAATTCCCTGTTATTCTCAGACTGGAACATTTTGTCCTTTCAGTACAAGAAGCTAAAAGAGCACAAAGAAATAGCACATAAAAAAAAGAACTTTGAGATGACTCATTCAGGTTGATTGAAAAAGAAAAAACTACATGAACCAGAAACTTTCTGTCTATCAACAATACCCAATCTATCTATCTACAAAATTCTGCCTTGAAAAAAATCACACACTTATTAGTAATTAAAAGCTGAATAAAAAGGAACACAAGTCCGAGCATTTTCTCTACCAAAAAAACAGTTTTAATATTGGCCCACTTCACAAAAACACATACGCCAATACCAGTATCTAATCTACATCTGCCTATCTGCCAACCCAACTACTACATCAGTCTGCTGTTTTTATCCACCTCTCTGATTGCAGGAATAGCTGGTATACGGATAAAAAAAAAGAATGACAACAAAAAAATAAAACAAGCATTTAAAGTCAATCTGGCTGCTTAATTTAACGACACAGTTATGCAGTCAAAAGATCTATTTAAATTGCCTGTGTGTCTCTGGAAATCTCCAGCCATCACACAAGTCATCTGCATTTGAGTGTCCAGTGAGTTCAAATAACAGCGAAATAAGCAGCACTTTAGCACCTTATTTAATTCACAACAAAGTGGAGATAATGGACTCCAGCGATCCCCAAAGACACTTCCATATTTTAAGCATGAGCAGTAAATTAACAAATGCACTCGCTCACTACAGTACCGTTGGGAAGTGTTGCTTTATATCATCATCCTCTCTTTCATTCTCACTCTCTCTCCCCCTGTTTCCTTCGCTCCAATGGAAAGTGTAATATACTGACAACAAGCTAGCCTACTGCACAGAGGGAAGGAAATGAGGCATAATGGGGAAGCCCTTTTTAGTACTACCTATTACAGTTGTGAGCTCTCAGTGGAGATCAGTCACTTGGCTTATGGAGTCTTCATTAAATACTCTGATGTACTGAGGGCTATCGCAGAGATACACTAAGATGTATGGTGAGATCTGAGCTATGTGATTCAGCTATCTGCCTTTCAGTGTGAGTGTGTCTGTTTATCCTCCAGCAGGTCAGTTTTTAGATGTGCATGTAGAAAGGGGGGAAAAAAAGAAGTGTCTTTAAAAAATGTGCATAATGTTTCTAATTGTAGTCGATCTATCAAATGTACTAGAGCTAGAATGTGTCATATTTAGGATTAGGGTTGAGGGTTAAGAACACTTCGTACTCCTAACCCTACTGCACCAAAAGTTGACAGTGTGTATCCTGTGATGCCATAGTGACATCACACTGAAATATTTGTTACAATTACTTAAGTTAAAATTGTGGGCTTGGGTGGGGGTCAGAGAGTCCAAACTGCACCAAAAGTCAACAGTGCACATTCAAAGTTGGCAGCAACACACCTGCAGACTTTGAAGTCAGTGAGATGAAGGGTTCCTGCACTATGTGAGGGACACACACATACTGACAGACAGAGATTTATTGTTTTTATAGAAAGACAAAAATGTCATTGGTTGTTCAAAAAGGGGTAATGTATGTAAATATTTCCTTGCCAAGCACTTTTAGCTTCCAGGAGTCTTCCAGACTAAGCAAAGAACAGTCCCACACATCAATTTGCAACAAAAAAAAACAAACTCTGATTTTCACACTTGAACATAAATTTCACAGAATAAACCAATTAAATCTAAAATATTCATCAACGAGCTTCAGAGGTGCTTCCTTTGAACAGGGCCGACTCTCTCATTCTGTTTCCCGATTTTACGCTAACATACCAGGCTGCCAGCTTTGTTTAACAGGAAGATGATGATGATTTGTAATTTGACTCTTATAATTATAAAAATTTGACTCTTATAACTATAAAAACTTAAGAAAACCCACAACACAGCACTGCAAACTTGAGGTAGCATGTTTCATTTATGAATGTTTAATTAATGATGCAATTTGATGCACTGAATCTACCTACAACTGCATATCTTGTCTGCCTTCAGCTGTAAAAACTAAAACCATACCTCGTACAGAGTGAAGGACAGTGCTTTTTGACAATGTCGAAAACAGTTTTTTCACATTAATCTTTGGCAGAACTATTAAAAGAAAATATTTCAAAATAAATGTTCTGACCAGCTAAGTATGTAGACAGCCTTTCCTGCAAGTTTTTAAATAGTTGATGCTCAAGATGAAATGGAATAGAAACTAAACAAAAATCGATTACACAGCTTATTTAACTCTAGCAAACTTTTGCTACATTTCAATACCTGCTACCCCACTATTTAGTAAGCCAAGAAAAGATTTAGTATCTCCCAACACATTAGTCAAATATAGAATGCCAAAATACCTGGATGTCCTAGAATCTGCTCAGCGAAAGATACGTCACACCAACTGCATAAATTATCTTTTTCTTTCATATTTTGCACCACAGTCTGCAGTAGATGACTAAGCATGAGGGTCAAAGTTTAACACCTAATGCTATGATGAAGTATTATGTCTTATTGTATGCATACAGGTACTGCAGAACGTACTAAAAGTAAAGATAAAATGTTTGTGATTTGCCTGATCAGCCGTTGTCTACAAAACTCAATGGGACTCACCTCTCACACGAACATGGACACTCTGGGAATCCATCTTGTTGGGCTGGACCATCACCTTGCAGTTATACTCGCCAGCGTCCACCTGCTGCACGTTGGTCAGCTTCAGCGTGCCATTGTTTTCGAATGCTCGCTGTCGGTGGTTGAATGGCAGCAGCGCAGAGTTTTTGTACCATTTTATGGAGTAGTAAGGGTAGCCAATCACACGGCAGTGAACGAAAGCATCCCGTCCGGCAATCGCTGTAATGTTTTTCATTGGACGAATGCTGGCACGGCCTAAAGAGGGACAGAAAAAGAGAAAGAACTCTATAAAAACATTTAGGAATACTGGTATTGACATCAGATCACAAGAGCAGTGAATTTGGCTCTGTTTTTGTGTTTTTGAACATAAAACTGTATTTCAGAAAAATGTCCTATCAAATATATTTAGTTATTGAATAATAAAGATTTCTCTCTGCAGCTTCACATTTGGTATCTGTCACCAAAATATTTGGATATTCAAATGAACTGTTTTAAGGAACTGTTGTTTAATGATTTTCTTGTTTGTTAAACAACAAATACTGAGGCTTAACCCTAAGTGGGAGGCAGGGAAATGACAGCAGATTAAAGTGTGCTAACTTGAAGGAAACCAGATTATTTAAATAGTACTGTAATACTGTTACTTTGTTCTTGCTGCGCACCCACACAACAGTAATGCATTCTGTGTCTCATAAAATGGAAACAGAGTTATTGCTTTCGCATCTGATTGTGAAGAGTTGAACTGGCTGCTTGAGGAAACACACATCGACACACACTCATACACTCACACACTTAGACAAACACACATATTCACGCACACACACATACACAAGCAAAACACAGATAAATGTATTCATGCAAAAAGAATAAATATATTTTTCTTCTGGCTATTTACAAACCAGCCCATTTTGGAACCCAATATTCAGATACGCTTATGCACAGCAAACCAGGATAATTCATTTGACCTAAAAATACAGGCATGTGGGGAAAGCACAGTAATAATTTGGAGAGAAAAAGACGAGGCTACAATATTATTAATGATACAAGAAGCGGAGGAAAAAAAAGGAAATAACCTGAAATAACACATTAAAAAGAATGGAAAAAAACAGTGGAGTGCTACCTAAAAGGAAATGTGAAAGTCATTAAAGATTTTATTTTAATACTGAGGAAAAAACCCAAAAAACCCAAAACGAAAATCCGAATGAAGCACACTTAAAAAAAGAAGAGAAATGAGGTAAATTCTAAAAAAAGAAAAATATTATCACGCTCATGTACTGCAAACACCAGACAGCCAGCTGGACAGAGAGACAGAGACAGACATTGAGAGAGACAGACAGGTATGTGTATTGTTGTTCTTGGAGGAGCTGATTTGACAAGCACCTCTTACGTTTATTCGAGCCTGGTGGTACACGACCCCGGCCGAGTTGCTGCACGTGCACCGGTACACCCCGCCGTCCTGCACCTGGGTGTGCGTGACATTGAGCTGGCTGACCACATGGCCCTCGTGGGTCTCGTAATGGCCCAGGTGGTGGTGGCTGTCTTTGATGACGGGGTCGTCGTCCAGCGACCAGGTACACCTGGGAGGGGGCGTGCCCTTGACGTTGCAGACCAGGAAGACGGGCTCGTTGGGGTTCACCACTTTCTCACTGAAGGAGGACAGGATCTTTGGAGTGCCATCTGTATTGTGGGACAAGTTGTTAAGGAATGCAATAGTGAATATAAAAAACGTCAAATGTTCTCAGCATTATAGCATTTTAGAAAGAACTGTTTTACAATAAGTTTTGAAGTTAGCCTGGTGCAGTGGCAGACTTCTATCATACTTATCCTGCAGAACACTATCGACCAGCATCTTTTGGTGCACTACTACGAATGGCAGAATTATTAAAGCTGAAAGTGAAACTGACTTTGTTATTGAAGCTGGGGTCAAGCTAGCTGAAGCATAAGACTGCAAAGGAAGCAACTCCGCTGCCCACTCCCCTCCCGTTGCTGTTTTGCTCCCTCGCTCCCATCACCTGGACATTTTATTGCATTTGATGCAGATGACCATCTTGATTCGTTGGTCTTCCTTTTTTTGAGTTGCCTAGCAATGTATGCAGGTGCTGCTAAAGCTGGAAGGGCAACTTTTTTTTCCTGGGTTGTCTGCCATTGTGGCAGACTTCACACTGAGGGAACATAAATGGAGCAGCCAGTAGGAACACACACTCTTTGAAATGACCAGTGATTAAAAAATAAGCGTCACAGTGTTCATTTTCTGATGTCTGAATCCAGACCCAAGGAGGTGCAGAAGTCTGGTGTTCTTTCAGACCACCTGAATTAGAATATGCAAAAAGGTTATTATGGATTTTTTGCCCAATGACACCAAAAATAAACTGCCAGCTGGCTTTCAGAGAGCTGTGAGGCCTGTTAAGTAATTTACTCTGGCAGTAAGGGATGTGTGAACAGACTGACTAATTGTTGCTTTGGTGGGCAAGCTGGACCTAAAACAATTCCCCGGCCGCAGATGACAAGGGTTGGTGTCATCTTCCATTACAACAGAGAATTTCCCATCTATTATTAGAGCTGAAAAAGTATGGTGGACAAGTCACTTTAATGAACAATGAAGATCCATTAGATTGTTTTATTGTCACAGAGCAACAGTGTGTATTAGTCAGAAGAACTGTTCTTTGTTGTGGTTTGTTTCTTACAGATTGTTGGAGGTATATTTACATTTATTAATTTGAAAGATACTTTTATACAAGTTCCCTATTTAAATTAAAAGCAGATGCATTTTTATAGGATGATCAAACATATTCATCAAGCAGATTCATGTTTTTTATGGTTAATGGTGAATTTAAGACATCTCCTGTTTCTCTAAGAGAATTGCTCCTATGTGTCAATACATTTTATTTTACCATAATGTGCTGTATAATATTTCACCATAATGGATATAAAGTGAACAGTTTTTACCTCAAAGAGAATTAGAAATTATTTGTAAATTGTTTTTCAAATCAGTTAAAATTACATTGTTTATAATTTACAATTTATCTTGAGAGAAAAAAATGTATTTATTACTGTCTGATTTAAATCTTTGTCACAAAACTTTTTTGGTAATTTATATGGCAGCAAAAGGGGAAGAAAAACTGGGCTTCAGTATCCTGGCTGTGCTTTTATTTATGAACAGTGATCCAGGAGCTTTCTTCCCAGACACATAGAGCTGTCGACTTTTGAAATGCCTGAGTCTGCCTGCTGCTTCTTTCTGATAATCTAGATCTGTTCCACATGATTATAGATTATCAATATCTTCTTTTTACAGCTCCCTGGCCACAGGAGACAGTTGCCTGAGCAACGCTGCCAAGGTAAGCTATTGGATTCAAGTGTGTGTGTGTGTGAGAGAGAGAGAGAGAGAGAGAGACAGACAGTGAGTGTATGTGCTTGTGTGTTTCTGCATGTGTTTGTGAAGTCTGGGATGATCATACTAATGGGGGCCTATGGTAGAGAGTCACAGCAGGATGCCATTAACACATAAACCCTGTATTGATCTCTAAGGCCTCAGTATCTTTGTGCAAACTCAATTATTATGCATAATACAGCTGCTACAAGGAGGTTCTTGGTCACAATTTGTGTATGTGTGCTTCATCCTATAAATCACATGCACACACTTTACCTTCAAGGATGACTTGCACAAAGTCCTGTGCAGACATCTTGCCCTTCCTGGCGAAGCACTGGTAAGCTCCACCGTCGCTCTTCGACATTCCCTCCATGATGAGGTTCTCTCGATTGAGTCCAGTGAAACGAACATTGTTGCCAGGGTAGATGATCTCTCCATTACGGTACCATGACAGCTCATACTCGTCTGAGCCACTCACGCTACAAGACAGAGACACCTTGCTACCCACACTGCCTTTTACCTTCCGAGGGCTGACCACTGCTTTCAAGGGCTCTATGCACACAAAAATGGGAGAAATGGTGTATTTTAAAAAGAGCATTCAAGAGGAGGGTGTAACAGAGATAATGGACATAAGATTTCAGCGGTTTCAGAGTTTTAACAATTATCTATAAGAGCTGAAACAATTAGCTGATTTATTTAATTTAACTGACAGAAAATTTTTGGCAGCAATTTTAATTATTATAAATCATCAGCATGTACTGATATTTTAAAATAACTCATACACAAAAGCAATTATAAAACACTGGGTATGTATTAATATCCCAATATGGGATTTTGGGGGCTGAGGTCAATACGAAAGTGAGAAAGCAAGAAAATTCAGATATCTGATATATCTGCTGATGTAATATTTTTTATATAACAATAACTGAATGTGGTTCTCAAATACCTGTGACAAAGATAAGTAGTGAAGGCAGAATATCTTACATTGTAACAAACTTAATTCCAAACATCAGTGCAGTGAACAGTAAACAGTCATTTATTAGTTATTAATTAAATTACGGACAGCCCTCTGCTGGACAAACTACATTGTAACACCATTTTAATTTACTAGTCCAAGCATTTTTTCAGGCCTTAGAAAACAGTTTTAATGCTCATGCATTTCGGAGAACATATATGCAATACCGGTTTATCTGCAACAGGTCAGTATCGGCAAATCGATTAGTCAGTGTGGCCCAATTATTTAGTTCTTATATTAAGGCAACAACTAACAGCATTTTTAAATTTTAGTCAATATTGATTGATTTATCATTAAGTCTAAAAAGTGTCCGAAAATCGAGAGAAATGCTCATCTTCAAGTTCCCAGGGCCCTAGGTAACTTCTTCCTCTTCAAATTTCTGCTTTTGTCCACCTT
>JAQLOL010000024.1:9796358-9808321 GCA_029783665.1 Naso thynnoides
GAAGCAGCAAATGTTGTCATTTTTGATCAATAAAGGATTGACTCTTAATTAAGCTATTTCCATTAGTTGTGTTGATGAACCAATCAATTAATAGAGGAAATAGTTCAGGGCTATTCTATATAGTTATACTAAAGAAAATTAGGAGATTCCCTCCTTAGTAAAAGACTTACGTTTGACATAAAGGCGGCCCATGACCTCAGCGTTTCCGTAGCTGTTCCACACTTCACAAACATACGTCCCAGAGTCACTGGGCTGTGTGCTCTCTATCAGCAAGCCTGTGATGGTCTGGCGGAAGCGACTGTCAGGCTCCAAAGGGCTGTTGTCCTTCAACCAGCGATATTTGGGCGTTGGGTAGCCTGAGGCCTTACAGGGCAGCTCCACCCGATGATTAATCATCACCTCTCGGTGGTCAAAGCCATCCAAGATGCTTGGCTCAGCGTTGGTGGGGTCTGGAAGGAGCAAAGAATTTAGCGTTAATTAGTGGTGAGCGTTGCCAGGCACTTGACAGTATAATCCAATATTGATTCTTGAGGTCAAGATCCATTTCAATGTACAGTATATTTTTTTACGTGAGGTAGAAGAGAGAGAAACTGTGTTTCTAAAATTTCTAGAGGGATTTTAATATCTGCCACAGTCTCTCTTTCTATCCATCCACATGCAAAACATGTTAAATTACCCTCATTTATCAAACTACAATATACAACACAACTGACACTACAGTAAAGCCTGCATTGCCATGTTTGTTTACTTGTTACTGGCTCGAAGAAGTGCTGCATAATTCATAGTTGGACTTAGAGTGGATTGGACTGATGTACCCATTCATTGGTTGAGCAATAAAACCCTGCAAATCAATCAAAATTTCTGAGGCAGACTCATAATTCTTAGGCAACACTTCGATGGTGGAAATAATTTTTTTCTGTCTGCAGTTTTAAGATGCTAAGTCCAAGTTAAAAGTGTAAGTTTATGTACAGATGATCTACTGCATTCTCTACATTAAGTATGCAATACACTGTCTACATGTATTTTTGTCCTGTTGCCCTTTGTCAGTATATATTGCAAACTGCCTAAGTGGGGACTGGGACAAAAACACAGTCTTTGCAATTAAATTGATTCCAGTTTGAATGCATTACTGACCTGACACAATTAGACGTGCACTGTTGCTCTGACGAGTCTCACCAGTGTAGCGGTGTCGCGTGGTGCAGCGATAGTTATTCAGCCCATCCTCAGGCAGGACGTCCAGAATATACAAGGCTCCTGTGGATGTGATGAGATATCTTTGTCCTGGAAAAGATGAAACGAAAAAAAAACATGAGAGGCAGCTGCTGGGTGGCTGTTATGTAGAATCAAAACAACTTTAATAGCATTAAGAATTTATTCACTCCACTGCAACTGCAGAATTTCTTTCTCCGTAGGGTGTTTGCTGAGTGCAAATCTGAAGAAGTTTGAATCTCACAGCACACAAAATCTTTAGAAGTTTTATTTTTCATCAGAGAGTTAACTGGAGAAAAGTGAAAAATCATCTCATGTAAATAAACATGAGATAAATGGTGCATTGAGATTTCTATAGCTTAACTCCAATTTAGCCAATATGTGGACTAATACAGTAAATAACTTCACCTACATAATATAACTCAAAACATATTCTTTGATTTCAAAAATGCATAAATTGTATTCATGAAATCAGATCTATATCAAATCTTTGACCTCTCACAGCTGTTATTGTCTTGTCTTTGACTTCTGCTGCTGTTGTATCCTCACTGGCGTCAGTGTCTGGTATAGAAAGCTAATCCCTCTTTGGCTGTCAGAGCCAGTTCAGTATGTGCAGTAATATTATGTTAATGCTGCAGATCAAACCAGGCTGAGTGGGGTTGTCAACATCCATAAGGAAAGAAACCTTCCTCTCTGCCATCACATGAATGCCCACATTCCCATGGGAGCAGATTGATGTCAAAACTGATTGGAAAAGCAATTTACAGAGGATTGTCATCACTGCACGGTTGTGGGCTTGCTTCGAGGCATCTTAGGAAGCCTCTAAGGCCTTAGGAGAACAGTTACAGGTAGTGTCAACGGGGTCAAAGAAAAATGTTCTCATTTTGGGGAGACTGTAGTTCGGGAGGTACAGCAGGTTGATTATCAGGTCAGGTATCGACTCCTCATGTTCCTGGAGGAGATACTGAATCCAAAACTGCTCCTAATGGCCCTGCCACCTGTGTGTAAGTTCCTGTTCACACTGCTGGCCCAAATCAGATCTTTGGCAAATTCAGATTACATCCTGATTGATTTTTGAGCAAAAATACAGATGGAATCCAATTTTTTTTAGATCAGATCCAAACCACATTTGAAGGTGGTTTTAAATATGATTCAAATCCAATTTGTACAGGTGCATCTTCAGTGTGGACAATGTGCCTGTTCAAATCAGACATCAGAGTGTCATTTGCGTCACGTTTCAACATGGACTTTGGGCGCCTGAATGGAGTGTCTTGACGGACCCGACAGGGTGCTCGACAGCCTTAAAGCCTGACAACGTCCTGTGGCACATTTGAAACTTTGTACGCCACCTCTCATCATCAAGTGGCCCAAGGACAACATGCTCTCACCAGTCACTGCCTTCGGATGGCTCTAAACCTGAAGCAACGTAATGTTTATCAGTCTCTCTTGTCACCGAGTGTGTCTGGTGCGGCGGAGGAGTTCAGGACAATCACATGACGGTGCAAAGTTTGGATAGTGAGGTGTTTTATCTCCATTTTTTTTATTTGTCATACTTCACTACATGTTGGAAAAGCTGCGTCACCAGCACGCATACTGATACCTATGTCGTTACAGTAACCCATGCAGATAGGGCGGCACAAAGCGGCGATGACTGGTGGAAACAAATCCAGTCTGATCACTTCCAATTTACAGGGAGGAAACTTTATAATCTTGTTTGAGAAACAAATCAGTTTGAAACATTTTCAAAAAAATCTCACATCTTCGTACTGTGGCAACTCCACCTTTCATATTCTCTCATGCATATTGAATTTAGACTCCAAATGTAAAGTGGAACAACATGAAGAGAAAAAAAATGAACTTATTGTCATTAACTAACACTTTAAGTATTTTGCTTAAAATTACCTATGCGCTAAGCTGATGAAAGAAAATATACTATTCAGTAAATTTTCAATACACAGCTGCAGAGTAACATTTATTTGTTTTTTATTGTGATTTTAGTCAAACTGGCCTTTTAAACAGACACTTCAAGAGTCCTACAGTACGACAAATGCATAGACAAGCAGGTGCAGAAGTTTCTCTTTTCTGTGTGGGTTAATAAGACTTGGATGTGACAGTTTGTAGGTTGACAGGTTTTTATTAGGGGTTATTTCCAGGAGGAGGTTACTATTTCTTCCCGTGTGTGTCATTCAGTTGACAGTAAGCAGAGCATAACATAATGTGCACATTAATTCAAAAACTTGGCACTATGAAATAACAGGGAACAGGAAAATTAGCAGGGAAACTTAGACAAAATAAATTAATGTGTTCACTGTGATGGATTATCAAACTTGAGAAAATTAAGGCCTGCAGAAGGTTTGTCATGAAGTGCAACAATGAATGGTAGCAAACGGTCTCATAATACAGCTGTGAATCTAACTATGTGGACTGTGTTCAGATACCTGCGTAAAGAATATCAAGAAAATGAGAGGCTTGGTTAAATGGAGCCAGCACTGGCTAAGTCTTACCAGTGAACACGGTTACGGCCATAATTGTTTGAGAAGTCTTGACTGCTTAGAGTAGCAGAAATTCTCTCTGCATATTTGATTTTGATATCAGTCCGTGTCTGAAGGCAGTCATATCAGCAATTTATACAAAAGTAGAACGAACTGGGGATGTGTGGGAGCCAGCTAAAGCAGATTAGCACTGGGTAATTCATTTTAAGTTGAGCAAGAGGAGATGCAAGATTTCTCATGATTTTTCTATAAAACAGAGACTTAACATGTATGATGTGTAATTGAGATTTATGATAAAAAAAGGAGAAATTCTGGAGAGAAAAAAAGCAAACATGTAAGATTCCAAAACGATGGATTTAATTCATTTAGCCATAGTCAAACATTTATTACGACTTTAGTCAAAATTGCCCTTCAAACAATCAGGTTTCAATATGCTATGAAAAATGCATGGACAAGCAGGTGCAGAGGTTTACTCTTTTCTGTGTGGGTTAACAAATTAGATGCCTCCTCCCTTAAGTCACGTAATATGACACGTAATATAACATCATCCCCTGTAGATCGGAGCAAAAACAAATGTATGTCATATTTTAATTGCAGGGCCAGGCTGCAGTGCTGTGTTGAGTTACAGTGTTACTGGGCAGAACTGTTTGAATAATGGCACAGTCCAAACCAATTAGCTATACAAATATTAATGACAAGTAATGTGGATGTAATTTTCTTCAAACATTAGATTCCACGCTAATGTTAACATCAAACCCACTACATGTTTTAATATTCCACTTGAGACTAATATATATGAAAGAAGAAAAGCATGCTTAATATGCTTACATCTTTAGGCAATTTTTTTTGTGTTTATACATGCAGAGGAAAATCAACCTTGTGGGGTTAAGCAAATGGGGATACAGAGAGCGAGGCGGCAGGAGAAAAAAAAAATTGCACAGGCATTGTAAAGCGTTGACCTAGATAGAACCGACAACAGATTCCATGGATCTGATGTCCTGAAGGGGTTTTGCTGGTTTACATACAGGGCTGTTAGATGGGCAACCGGCAAGTGGAATCTATAAAGAGAGGGAGGGAGGGTGCGACTGTGGGGTATGTAAGTGCATGATGCCGGCGGCCATGCATGCATCATGTCAGTGTGCAAGACGATTGGTGGAATAAAATCTTCTCAGAGGTCAAGGAGGCCAGATGCAAAAAAATAAATAAAAATAAGTAAAAATAAACAAATACCATTTATGATCACTGACTTTGCTTTTTTACTATATTTTAACTTATTCTGTACTCAAAAAGAATCTTAATTTCATTTAATTTATTTGTATGGTTTTGCATCTGTGTATTGTTAAGCAATGCTTCTTATATAGTAAATATTAAATTGCCTTTTGTTACTGATCACAGGTGGATATGATAAGTACAAAAAAAGCAAGGAAATGACTAAACATACTTGCTACTGTTTTACCAATAAACAGCAGTATGTGAAAAAGGTTAAAACCCTTAACATGATAAATTACCAAAAAACCAGCAAAAACAAAATTCAGAGATCCCCTCTTAAGCTGTCCACTCCACACACACACACACACACACACACACACACACACACACACACACACACACAAACACACTGCCTCTTTCCCTTTTTTTTGTCCCCTCCCTTCAGGCTTCTCCATTTTGATTCTGTACTGGTCCTCTGAAATCTCACTGTGGAATCCATCTTGAGTGAGACAAAATGGTATTTCACTCCAGCCGCTGTGTGCTGCTGCAATTTTCTCCTCAAGCACCTCTATGCTCCTGCAATGCCTTTTAAGACGTCAGAGCCCAGTTATTGTGTTATGACAGAATGAAGTACAGGAGAGGGGATGCTTTAGCAGGGAGGGGATTCAAAATGAGAGCTATTGTATTGAATTGTATTTGGTTGTATTTCTTCTCTGCAACCCATTCTTGTTAAAATTCATGGCTTTGTCTTTAACCTCCTCGCTACATCAGCATTTAGTCGGTCCTGTCCACAATGCCAGTTAGTTAAGCAAGAAACCATCTACTGTGCCCTTTAAATACTGTAAGGAAAGATGTATAAACTAGTGGTGTAGTACAGTGTAACAAGTAACCGGCTGTGGATTAATTAAAGCGGTAATTGAGGCCTCAGGTCCCGGATGCATTAAAAATCCCCTGTACAGACATTTCTATGTTATTGTCAGAGAGTTGAGCCCTTCCCTCTATTCATTCACAGGCACTGCTACTGTAAAGTGAAAAAGTGCTCCACTCCACCAGACACACTTTATCTAATCATCCCCACTTTGCTAGAGACAGAATCTAATACAAACAGTGGGCTCTCACTCTCAGCAGGCTAAATAAGCCTTGACGTACAGATGAGCTAGTGTCACAGCATCCCCACTGCCGACACAGACTCTAAGGCGCTGTGATTTAAATGAGAGCCACGCTGGTCAGATCTTAGCTAACAATCTGCAAATCAGTAACTGAAATGAATTTGTTATTAGAGTTGGGGTAGGCAATATATTTTTGGTGTCATCGGGCAAAAATTCCATTATAACCCTTCAGCATATTGCAGTTCAGGTGGTCTGAAAGAACACTAGTCTTCTGCACCTCTTCATGGCTCTGCATTCAGACCATGACGGGGTCTTTTCAGCCAACCATAGATCATTTTAGAAAGCATGTGCCCCTATTGGCTACTCTACGCTGCGCCTCTTAGTGACAGGTGATGTCACCACATGCTGATTGGTTGTTGAAACAAGTGACTTGCCTTAAGTTCTAAAACTGGCCTCCAGCGACTTGACAAGCTGAGTTGCAGGTGACACATCAGCAGGCATGAACTAAGGTGAGACGGACCAGTTTACTCTGCTGCAACTTTCCCTGCAGCCATTTTGTTTTGTCTTGAATCTTTGGTGCAAATTGGACTTAAAACAGAGAGTGGCAACAAAAGAAAAATAAAATGTCAGTTTGAGCAAAAACAGGGAGGGTGCAGCAGAGTTGCTTAGGAGTCTCATGCTACAGCTAGCCTAATCTCCAGATGTTGCCTTCCCTAACATTAACTGAAAGAACATGGGTTTATTCCCATCACCCATGCAATATAAGCATCTGTAGCCAGATCTGGTTTCAAGTAGTTCATATTTCTGGCATAATTTATAATGAATAATTTTTTGTCTAATGGAGTTACTGGAAAACAAACCTCTTTATGTGGTACTTGTGATCAGCTAGCGAAAAATGGTTAATAAAGGTTAAAAAAGAAATATTCAGACCAGGAGTCTGCAGTAATGCTGGTGTCATTTAGGCTGCACAGCTGTGCAAAGCAAACATGCATATCGTTAGAGTTTCAACATCTTCTTTCATGTATAGTTTGCTTTTGTTTTTAGTTTATGATGCCATTAATATTAATGTATTCAGTCATCAGTTTTAAACTTGACCGACCTTGCCCGGAAATGGCAAAAGAAGGCATTGTGCACATCAAAAACATGCAAAGCAACAAAATGAATATTACTCAACAAATCACCTAAGCTTTTCACAGAAAACTTTCATATGTAATCCCCTTTGTAATTATTAAAATAATTATAAGTAAATGTAATTTAATTAGATATTTTTTCTAAATAATTGTAACAAATTACAGTTACATTTATTTTGTAATTAAATTACTTTATTTGGTTATATGTAACTAGTTACAGTCAGCAGATGTTAATATATTTTAGGAGGCAAATGCAAAAGTCGCATGAGATGAACCTCATGCATGAACCATATCTGATCATGTTAGGTCCCCCCTCTGTGTAAAAGAAACCACTGATATGATGTCACCCTACATGTATGACACTGTATGTGAGAAAAGGTTACTTTGCTTCCAGGTACTATATTGATTCATAGGCAACTGGACGTGCTAGAGTTTCTTGAAGATGTTTTACCTTTCATCCAAGACTCTTCTTCAGCTGTTTTCAAGAAACTCAAGCAAGTGCAGCTGCCTTAGAATTCCCATGACCTGGATAGCGGAGAATTTCCACCAACAATACTTTGCTTATAAAAGGATGAAAATGTTTAGTACAGAGAACAATCTCTCTCTCTCTAAAAAAAAAAAAGGGTGAGCTAGTGAGTCAGAGATGTTATTGTTTAGAGAGGAAGGTGGGACTGGCCCTCAGTACACTGTGAGTCAGACAGTGAGGAGGGACCAAGTTCTAGTCGGGTCAGCAAAGACAGAAAGATGATAAATGGGTTTATGAATGTTCTAGGTCTGTGCGCTGTCTCCTCTGGCCCACTTCAACTCTCCTGAGTCAGTTCAGACATTAACTTAAAATTAAAAAACAGATAGCTCTCCATCATTTGCTGACTGCACAATGTGTTTGTTAAAAAAAGGCATCACGTATTCAACTGTTGTTCAGCTCATGTGTTACTTGAAATTTGCTATTTTTGTGCTGTTACAGCTGCATTCAGAGCTTCTCTACAGCTCCATCTTCTTTTCCATTAATTTATCAGTGGTGTGCCCCCACAGAACAATACTATCATTTGCTATTTGATGATACAATCCTATTGTACTACAAAAACATTAGAGAGAAAGCACTGTATTGACTCCTGTAGTGGTAATGTCAGAGGAGCGAACCATGTGGTCTCAGTTTAATTTCTGCCTGTTCAAAGCATTGGGTACGATGCATTGTGAAACAGGCACGTCTGATCACAGCTTTAATCTGTGCTGATTGAGGTCAGATCGCAGAACTGAACTCTCCACCGCAGAGCTCCTCGGGGCTGCATGTCTACATGCAGAGAAACTGAAATGAGTGCTATGATCATTCTGCAGACCAAAGCGAGCAATACCTGTTAATCTGTCTGCCATTTAGATCACCATATATAATCAACAGTGATAGATAATCTTTCCTACGCACTGTAAAGAAAATATATTGCACAAAAGTTGAAACCTAGCAGTGTTCTGTAGGTCTCACACTGAGCTACTGTACGTAGCAGATCATTAGGTGAATGCAGATAAAGTTGCTTCCTCTTGAATCCATTTCATTAACATGATAATCCTAGAATCAATCAAAATCGTCAAATCCTAGAATCAATCAAAAGACACACTAACAGTCAGACAACAGCAGCACCCTTTAAATCAGTTAAATACCGTGGTCTTTGTGAATACTTAACTCTGATTGGCTGGAGAGTGTCAACTAACTTTTGATATATAGACACCTATAGGACTACTCAAGTAGTTCCAGTTAAACAATCTGTTTACTGTTCCAAATCAAAGTTAAATGAAAAAAAAAAGAATATTTTATTTCCTACAACAAGCTACCATTGCAGGACGGTGCTCTTGACACACAAGCTGCAAGAAGCAGCCTACATTCAGCGTTGGAATTATATTAATGGTTCAACTAAGTGTCCTCTGGCTAAACTGTCCAATGTTCAAGGACAAATCCACCACTTTTCATGTGAATGTCCACTCAATGTTGACGGCAATTGTAGTCAGTTGAAGCAATACTGTGCATATTTGCCGGGTCTCCAAGGTTGTTGGCAGAACATTGTCTTTTATTTAATATTGAATGGTTTTTGATAACGAGAAGTTTTTGGTCAGCCAGAAAAGGCGCCAGGGAAAAGCGAGGTGTAAACAGTTTGTAGATTTTCCTGGAACCACTGATGTTACAGGTCCAAGGAAGAACTAGAGATTATGAAGCTGCACACCAGAGAAGCAGAGATCACTGAAATAAAATATTGTTAGGTTTCACATTATATCCCTAATTCTGATCGATGGAGGTAAGTTTTAAAATGGGCGGGGGTGCCCTTTAAGCAATGGTTATCTCAAGAAAGGTGAGTGAGCCCTGTGTTTAATTTGCAAAAGGTTAGTAACTGAGTTAGTGTGCATTTAGCCGCTACAGCCCTGTTCCACTGTTCATCTGTTCAACTCTCTGACGTAACTTCAGGCTGCAGCCAATAAAAATAATTCCTGGTCATTTTCTTTGTGAAATTTGTTAGTGATTTGGGAACGATGACATGGCTGACTGGCCAGTTAGACCTGTTTTTCATTTAACACACTGGCCAATTACATTTACTGTTTGCACCTTGCACAACGTTATTGACTTTGAATCTTGCTAACATAGCATTAACTCTCTGCTTAACAGCTGAGCAGACTAGTTTATCTCCCGTTGCTAAGTTTTATCAATGGCCTGTCCTATTTACTGGAGTACTAATCTGTGTTTTCATCACACAAGAACCTTATGGCATTGTAATGATTATTCCAATCATTAGTCAAGCTCTCAGGTGTTGCTAAAGAGTTGCTGCTTGCTAAAAACGTTCTATTTTGACTCCAAAACGCATTAAAATATAAATCAATGGTATAATTAATTAATGTCTTTGGTAAGTAACTATGGTAAACAGGATAATGCCCTGCGAGGTGTCCATAATCAGAAATGAATGGACTTTGCAGAGGCAGCCGTTCAAAGCATACGTCATCCATTCATCCCTGATAATGAACACCTCACCTGGCTTTATCCCTTATGGATACCGCAGTACAAAAATGGAAAAACAATACAGAACTTAATAGCAGTAGAAGGAAGGAGATTGTAAATTAAAAATATGGAACCCAAAAAAAGATTTAATATGTATAGATGTTCTGCCAAATGAGATTTTCCAATGGTAAGACTGTCAGTCGTCTAATTACAGCAGTTTGGTAGGTTACTAAAGGTGCAATGAGCCAGCATAATTGGGTAGATTGGAGTAAATGTACTTAATACTCCGTCAGTGAAGTGAAGTAGGACTCTAAGGGTGCTGTAGGTAACAAAGTAGTTTCTTTAATTCAAAGCACCTACCTAAATGCACCCAATGTAATTGAGATTCCACAATCTTTACCCAGCGTTTTTACAATTTGGTTTTGGTATAGATTAAACGAGATGCATCGTCAATTAGTGAGCTGTAGAGGTGCTGATAGGGAGATTTTGTTACCCTCAATGAGCTAGCTTTTTATCCCTCTTGCTGTTTCTGTTAAGACTTGGTGTTAAGCTAAGCAATGCTAACTGCAGCGTTGGCTGCAGCCTTAAATTAGACAAACAGACATGAGGGTGTATAAGCGCATTTAAAAAAAACAAAACTGCTAACACTTTAATTTGATTGTCACTTGTTGACAAGTTATCAATAAATACTAAGTTGCATGTCAACAGTTTGTAAGTTAATATTCAAAAACGTTCCTTTAACAGACAAGTAACATGCATTCAACTAACTGCCAGCTGACTACAAGGTGCATCTGAAATGGTCTACAGATTTGAGGGTCCAGCTGAAGAATCAGACAACATATTACTACAAACCTCATCACTTCAGTACAAGACACATCCAACTGATGTCTTTTCCTAACCTTAACCAAGAAGTCTTATTGCCTGAACCCAACCATTTATAAACATGGTTAATATGGTTGTCACATTTAATTACCACATGAATGTGTTCTGTCAATTGGTTACAGACTTTCTACTCTTCTCAGCTGTTTTTTCACTATAGTTAGATATTCCCAAAACGCCTACAAATGCTTAGTGACAAATGTCTACTAATATTCTGTCATAATATATTAATAGTCAACTATAGATTAGCCTACTATCATGCTCTTGACCATATGTTGACATTACACTGTTGACTTTTAACTGACAATAGTTGATAGTCAACCTTAAAAATGTTGACTAAGTGTACAGATAGTTGAATATTGGTTAATAACCTGTTGCAACAAAAAACATATTGACAATCAACAGATGCTTTTGTTGAATATCAACTGACAAACTGTTGACACATCTACCAATAACTTGTAGAGTGTCAACAGACAGACTATTAAAACAAAGTGTGACCAAAAATTGCACTTTACACTAGCCTTTAGTAAAATGTATGTAACAAAAAAAAAAAAAAAAGGACCATAATTCCTAAATGTACTGGGTAATTTTTAAAGCATTACTCTGAGCAGCTAAGATGAAAAAATGGGAAATGAAAGAGTTTGTTTTAAAGCAGTGCCTGGAGTCTTGCAAAGCTTGTGGAAAATGTAGTCTTGCCTGTAGAAAAGGCAGTTTATGGCTGAAATTCCAATGAAAAAATATAAAATACAATGAAAATGGATTTTGCATGAAACTCTAAGTGGTGGGAAGATAATCATGAAAAACAGAGCTTGAAGTGGATTTGTCTTGAGGCAGGAAATCTAAAGAAGAAATAATCAATACTTCTTCATGTAGCTTAAGAGATAGTAGTTAAAAATATAAAGTTGCTTTTATAGTGCCACCATCTGGTCAATCAGTGTTTTATCTTTCTCTGGGTTTACTC
>JAQLOL010000024.1:9808421-9831819 GCA_029783665.1 Naso thynnoides
ATATCAAACAACCTCCAAATTGTTTAGAGATAGCAAAGAAAAATCAATTAGGCACAGATCATGACTGGACCTTAAAAATGCTGAATAGTTTGCAGATATAATACTAAAACCAGGTCAAATGAAGAAGTGTTCAGCACCTGTAAAAGTCACCTATAAAAATCTCTTTCTCTCAGCACCTGCTGTGTGAATGGATTTGGAGAATACAAGTAAATGACAGAGCTGCCATTGAAGCCCCAGTGAAGAAGGCATCCTTGGTTCAGTGAAAGTTTTGGCATCAGAGCTGGAATGCTAAGAGAGTCTCAGTCTCTTATTCAGCCTCAAAAACCTCTGTGTTCCTGTTTGGCTCATTCAACTTCCTCTTCTGCTCCTTCTCTCTTCACTGCTTGGTCTCTCTCTCTTTCTCCCCCTTTCTGTCTCTCCCTCTGTGTCCTGAATGCTAAAACAGTGGTTGGCTGTGTCAGAACACTGCAATGAAATCCTGCAGCCTCAAACGCCCACATCGAGTAAACACCTTCCTTTACCTAGACGCAAGACTCTCTGGAGTTACAGCAACAACAAAACACCATTTAAGGCCATTGGTCTGGGTCCATTTGTTAAAATTACACTTAAAAGCTATCCAGTCGGGCATTTTTTAGATTTATTTGTGAAAATAAATAGCGCCAGACAGAGTGAAATGCAGTGACTGCCAGTGTTATATGACCATTGTTTTAAATAAAAAATAGGTTTTCAGTTGTCATAAATAATTTGTGTATTGTAATCCATGCAAAAAATGTCCAACTGTCATGAGATGAACAATACATATTTAATAAACAAGTGAGCAAGTGAAAGATGTCGTTTGAATAAATCATGCCCCCCTTCCCACCCACATGTCAGAATGTTTACTTGCTCCTGGTCACAGGTCATTTATTGAGGTACCAGAACTGATAGCACAAACAAGAGAGAAAGAAAGATTCATTATGGTAACTAACATGTTCCGTAACATGTTTTTATTAGAAGTTGAATAAATACATTTAGGGGAAACGGCAAAAGTTTCACCAGCACTCTTCCATTTAATGCCATCAGTGTCATTGTGTCTTTGCTCTTTCACTGCTGATGAACACAAGTTGAATGCTTTGCTTGTTCAGCTATTTAGATGCTACTTGGATCATATGCTGTTCAGATGCTAAAGATGAAAAGCAAGTTTGGATCACTAACAAAGGACAATGGACATGACAGTTTTTGTGTACATTGTCTCAACATGGCTAAGTCCTCACTGTGGCAGCCTGGGTTCAATCCCACCCTGAGGCCCTTTGCTGCATGTCATCCCCTCTATCTCTCTCCTCCTGTCTCTCTCTCTAGCTGTCACCCTCAAAATAATAAATCAGAAACACAATTTTTTTTTTTAGAGAAGTCTGCTAGCTCATAATGCACCAACCTGTATCCTCGTGCTGTGATGCTTTGTCTCTCTCATTTCTGTGGCACACATACTATCATAGTCAATTGGCCAGCTAAATAATCATTAACCTAGTGTTACCGCATAACAGTCTACTGTAATTTAGAAAAAAAACATCCCTCTAACCCACGACAGGAGAAACTGTTGTCAACTGTTGCACTCCGAGTTTGTCTCTGTGTCTGGAAAATTATACTTACAGATGGAAAGTAAACTGAGTAATTATATCGAGCCCTCTATTTCAACCATGTGTGAGAGAGGATGTTGGCTTTAGCCTGCTCAGATGCATGTGTGTGTGTGTTTGTGTGTGTGTGCTCGCACGCGCAACATGTGTAGCAGTCTGCCATCATAACCTAATTATTGCAGCAGCTTAACAACAGCAATTAGCACATTTCCATCAGACGACACTAATTTGTGAATTTCATTCCAGCACCATTCAGGACCAACACACTGAGAAAGAGAGAGACTTATAGTCATTCACTGTTGAGCTACGGGCAACACTAAATCCATATCTATAGAGGTGTGAAAATTGCTTATGGTAATTGCGGTTATTGTAAAACTGGGCTGAAGCTTTAATGAAATTTCAAATTTTAATCATTTGTTTTTTGTGTGGTCCACATTTACTGACTTTCTCTCCCGAGGGACTTCATGTTTCTTCATCTGACTTCCCAATAAAATGCCTCTCCCAGACACACAAATTAAATTGTTTCATCAAACAATGATTTCTTTTCACTCTGGAGGAAAGGACAATCCCATTTTGGCAATATTTATTACCTTGGTATGTAGTTTTCTAGATTTGCTTATTCTGATCCTAGATATGTAGGAAATTTTTTTATGATTATGATTAGTTTGAAATACAGTAATTGATAACAAAACTTACCAATGTCTAATTTGGAATGTAAGCAATATTACTGAAATTAATTCTTAAAAAGCTTACATGTAATCATCACACATTTTTGGTTACTATAGCAAACCTGTTGGTAAAGATTTCCCTCAGATCCAGCAGTCAATATTCCTTATTTAACATAACTCTCTTATTATTATACCTTTTAGCTCTGTTTTTATCTCCAGCCACTAATAACAACTTTTGCTGCTAAATGCTCCAAAATGTCCACCAGCCACTCATGGACCCATTGTTTGGCACTGGACAGGTTTCATACAATATGTTTTTAGAACCACAAAGCCAAAACAATGAGCTGAAAGACACTAAAATGCTCAATACAGCTATGGAGTGGTATATTTGGTGGTAGTTCTTTGTAGCTGAATTACTACCATCAACCACTGACAAAAGCAAGCACTCCTTGTTGGTAGTTGTCACGTAATAACAGGCTGTAAGTATTGATTACAGGAACTTTAAAGGGATTATATGTATAAACTGGCCACCTGTTAAAGCTTAATCCAAATAAACAGAGGGCAGCATATCACCAGAGTAACTGCTGACTCTACTCCTTACTGTATGGCTGTAGCTACTCATTTAGCTTTTTAGCTCAGTTAGCTATTCAACTAGCGGCCCTATAGATCCGTCGGTGTATCATCATTGAACAGTTGTACTCCTAAAATCAACGTAAAACTGCAGTCATGTCTTACATGGAACGTTTGCTGCACTTGACAGGAAACAGTACATACATTAAATAAACAGAATGGAATCGGACTGCTGTCCACATCAGTTAAATGACTGGACAAATGATCCAACTTAATGGCTAAAAGTGTCATTCTTGGATTCTGCTATCTGGTTGAGTCACCTCGTAAGAGACACTATAAACTCTACAAGAATGATGAATAAGACTTCCCATTATTTCAGTATCCTACAGCCATTAATGCTGGACTTTAGTGAATGAAATGCACACAGATGTTCACTACCTGGTGGGTATACGTTGACTTCAACAACAACACAGTTGACCAAAGTGCTGTACAGGAAAATTAAAATACATAGAAAACGTAACACACGAGTAAAGAACAACATCTCGTTATTAGTGTACAAAAAGGCTAAAACTTGATTCAAAAATAACAGTAAGGCTATAAAAGGCAACTTCTCACACGGTGTCAAAGGCCAAAGAAAAGAAGGATGTGTTAAGCAATGATTTAGAGACAGACAGTGAAGGGGTCTGCCTAATGTGTTGGAGCAACCCATTCCAGAATTTGGGAGCCGCAACTTCTAAAGCCTGATCCCCTCTGAGTTTCAACCTAGTTTAAGTTAAGCAGTAATTTGATTAGTTAAATTAATTTAATTAAGTTGAAAAAAAATGCTGTGACTGTAAGATGAGTTTTTTGTTTGTTTGTTTTTTTGAATATTCAATAGGCTTAATTTAAATCACTGTACAGAAATGTCAGTAATGCACGTCATTTCATCAAGTTGGCCTAACTCACTCATGTCAAAGATTTTCAGTCATGGAATGTTTTAAGCGAAAAGGAAGCACGGCAATTATTAACAAACGTCCCCATTTGTTATTTAAGGTAAAATCTTTGCAACTCAGTGTAAAGTGTTACTAGAGGAAGAAGAAAACCATGTTGTTCTTTCCGGGAACAGTGATGGTGTGTAGTCTGGGTGATTTACACCGTCATTTTATAAATCTTCATTAAGACAGTTTAAAACATGGCAAAAAGAAGCTAAAGCAGTAACATAACGTTACATTCTTTAGCTGGAGGGAGATAGTAAGTCACCATTAACTGTACTGTGTTTAGTAGGATTACCCACATTTAAAAAACAGCTTATATATGCTAATCTTGGTGGAAAAAGGGTATGTGCTAGCTATGAGTGCTTCTCGGCACCTCAGTGAATGGTTTGTTTTCCCCCCAGGCTGACAGATGTGACGTTTTGTGGGCATTCCCCTGAATACCGCCCGTATCTATTAGCTGACTCAACTCTGCAAATCCTGGAGCTTGGAGAACCAGGGCAGGGTTCACGTTTACATCCCAGAAAGTCGACCTGGCTCAGTAGCCTCCCAGTAAATATGACTGAACTGGGAGAGAGCACAGCCCCTGAGATGGACAGAGGTCTGTTGGACAACAAGGAATAAACTACTGTAGTTATTTGATTTCCAGAGACTAGGATCAGGATTCCTGAGGGGACAAAGCCCCAGCAGGCAGGGTCAGGTAAGTTTGAAGCGGGAAGAGCAAGAGGTGGTGTTTCATCACCAGAGTGGAAAATAAAACATGTAAAACTGAAATATTGTCACATTTCACTTTCTGAATCAAGGGCTTATTTCAACCAAACCACAGTCAACCAAACCAAGGTGGTTTAAATGAGGGTTTTTTTGTTTGTTTTTTTCTGAGCCTTTGAATGAAGTTTGTTCACTTATTAGTAAACAAGGCATCTGTAAAAGAGAGACTTGATTTCACAAGGTACAGATGTTTTTTTGTTTGTTTTTTTGCTTTAAAGAGAGAAACAAACTTAAGACCATTTTCTTTCTTGACTTTTTGTAAGTTTACTTTCATCTATTTATTGAAATAAAAAAGCTAAGAGACCTTGTGAAACCTACAAAACGTGCAACTTTTTTAAATCTTCCGGCTAAAATCAAATGGTGGGCTTTATGATTGTACTATAGTCCCTAGAGGTACAAATTGATTACCGGTTAGACAGGTCTGGGATGCTGATTAGTATGCTAACATCAGTAGATATCTCTGCAACATAGTGCGCACAAACCTAAATCTTTGTCATAATGTCAGAACCGCTTTATCTCAGCATTTTGTTGATAATTTCAGTTATTTTTTAATGTTCAAAACTTTAATTCTTACAGAAACATTAATATTTCATCTTTAAAGAGACAATATTTGCAATTTTGTAATTAAATATTATTATTTCTTGCTGATGTAAGGGCATATCAGATATACACCTACTTATGGTGTAGTTTTTGATGAAGAAAGTTTGGATACGTTGTTTGAAAATTCTTCAGCTACCCTTTTGAAGCTGTTTCTCTTGAGGATGCAGCACTAGTGCATCAGTCAAAAAATGTTAGATGTGGATGACTCCAGCAGTCTTTGTGCATACAACAGCCTCAGAATAACATTCTCCCTCCCTCCTTCCTCATCCCCCTCATTTTCCCATCTCCCTGTCTTCCCCTACCCTCAATCCCCCCCTTACTTCCTACGCAGAGATGCATGTTGAGTGATAGGCCTGTGGATGAGTCTGGACAGTGCGTCTAAGGCCCTGGTTTTTAATAGGGTTCTGTTCCCAGTAATTATGCTGACACAATTTGATCAGCACAGGGCTAAGTATCTTCATCTGAGGGAGATCGGGGGGAATTAACGCTGATGTAATAAGTACAATTTGTCACTATTAAGACGGAGGTGTTGACAGGAGCCGGTGTTGTCAGGGCAACTGATGGCGCTCCCCTGCTACAGTATGTATTCTCCTGCATCCAGCGAGCAGAGCTGTCAGGCCCCCTCAATAATCGATGCTCCGCACAGGCTAAAGCACACATACTATGACATACTGATACATGCATGCAGTGTAATAAAAACAGACTACACCTGACATGCAGGAATATACTTTAAACACTTAAGGCACATACAGTACATATAAAAATTTACACAAACAAAACCAACAAACCGCAGAAGAAAAAAAATGTGTATCCAGCAGTTAATGTACATTAGTGTCACAACTGAGAACTGCTGCCAGCTGAATTCAGCTCAGACACTGATATGTGGACTAGTTGACACTGAAACTTCCACAAATCTCTGTTTTTGAGTAACACAACGGAAGCGCTCTTTGTCATCATATCAAGTGCAAGGGTGTAAGGTACTGAAGGTAAAAAATGCACTAATAAGACAAGATTTGAGGCCTCAGCCGTTGCTGGGGAGACGACCACTGGAGGGATGTTAACCCTCTAACATCAAGCGTTTTTCAGCTGTTGTGATTTTTTTTTTAAAGATGTAGTTGCAGAGTGAGATATGCAACTGGGAAATGTCAGCTTTGACCACAACTGCAATGTAACAATGTTTGATTCACACAATGCAGCTCAAAGGTCCAGTTTGTAGGATTTGGTGACATCTAGTGGTAAAGTTGCAGAATGCACCAGACTGAAAATCCCTATGTTCAGCCACCTGTTCTAAGTGTGAAGGAGAACCTGAGTTGGCCACAAAACTTACCAAACAGAGAGGCTCTCCATAGATCCAGTGCTTAGTTTGTCCATTCTGGATTACTGTAGAAACATGGCAGCTATCTTCTTCTGCTGTGGTAAATGACACCTGACTGGAAAATGCTGCGCCACCCACTGCTTATCTCGATGAACTTACTCCTAATATTCGCATAACAGTAGTGGATGGAAACACATAAATGTGCATTTTCTTTTGTCAAAATTTTAAAACTTTGGTAAATATTTGTCATATATTTTAGTGGAACCTGTGACATAGCCATGACATTGAACAATCAAAGCCTTCATTAATGTTACTATAACATGTCCTTTTCCTTCGAAGACAAGTCATGTTGGCTGTGTAAAAGCAATGATTAAAGCCACTGATGAATTTATATTAAAACTTATATTTATGGCATTCAACTAATTTGGAAAACTTAGGATATCCACTTTGCCTTTTTAAATTATTATTATTAATGTTTCCTTCCTGTGACATCTAGGGCCCTTTCTGTTCCAGACCTAAAAAAAAAAACATTACGCTGACCTGTCAGCAAATGCAGGAGGGATTCAGCATGCCGCCATTTTGCTTTTCATAGACACACACACACACACACACACACAAAAGTCATACCCTATAAGTCTGCCCCAAGCTACAACAACACCACAATACGATCGATCCATCCACACTCTCGGCTCAAATATCTCTAGTATCAAGCTGTGGGTAAATCTCCTGGAATGCACAACACAATCTCTGACACAATCTTTCATTATTTTCAAATCCATGTCAACGACAGATCCGAAAGTCTTGAGATGCTGTCCTGTCTCAGTGCTGAGGTATAATAGCATCTTGTGGGTGAATAAATTGTGTATGCCGGTCACAGGTCACCAAAAGACAAACACTGATATAAACTAAAGGTGTATTTGCAGTTAAGGAATAACATGTGAAACAGTTTCTGTAATACAAAAGACTTAATAAAGAGAAAGTTTTAAATTGTGTTCGATTTGACATCCTGTACATTTTGCCTAAGTGACTTAAAGTACCCTAAAGAACAGGATTTTAATGTATCTATTGATTGTTTCACTGAGCAAAAACATGCCATTAAACGTATTGACAGCATTTGTCATAAATTAAGCTGAGATTGGAGAATATAGCAGCATTGATCGCTGCCCTTTTAAAAGCTTTTGGAAAAGGTCAGCATATATGGTGTGTGTTAAGATCACATCACACATGCTGCGATGCAAAACTGTACCAATATTCTTTTATATGTAGCCACACAGCTAATAAAAGATTTTATTTTTTAAATGGAGCTGCATATGTAACTCATTAAGAAGAGAAACAAGAAGAATCGTCCAGTTTAGAATACAGGATAAATCTGGCCCATAGTGCATGCAAACTTGAAATAACACAGGTAACTACAAAAAAAAATTCTGATAGATATGATCTTTGCGAAATCATCATGTTTGTGCTTTAATGGTGGGCAACAGGAGCAACAATAAAACCACTTACAGTGCAGCCATGTTGTTCTTGTGACTCAGTGAGGCATGTAAAAGTGTCTCAGGCCCTAAATTACCTGAGAAAGCAAGTCACATGGACGTTACTGAGAGGAAGATGTGGCAGGAGTGAGTACTAGTGTTTGTGTATGTGTTGTTTGTTATTTCAGCTATGCTAAGTCTTTTTCTAGGTCTGTTCTTCAGCAATGAAATAGGGAAACTTAGGTTTGATGTAAAAGCTTCAATTAAAGATCTATCCGTAACGGTCCAACAGACAACTTCAAGTCATCACCACTGAGAATCTCGACACCATGGAGATACTACGTTGTACCAACATCGTTGTACTCACAAGGCTCACAAGCCTTTGGCCATCTTAGACAGGTACACAAAATAATTATTTTTAAAATGGGGGGGGGGGGTTATTCTGCGCCTTTCTCAAAACTCTATGGATGTATTATTTCTTAAAAATTACTTATCTACAGACAAATGTTACCAATACATTATTTAATGATTTTGGATGTTTAAAGTGTAAAGACAAAATGTTACAATATCCAAATGTAGGACACCTTTTTCACTTGCCCTTGTGTTACTTCTGCTCCTCCTGCCCTCAGTCTCTCCTCCCAAAGTTTTCAGGTTTTAAATATTAATGCTGGGTATTTTTTGAGAACTTCAGTAGACTTCACTGTGTCCATTTGGTTCACCAAACACACTTAAAAGTGGGGCTACTGCATTAATGGAGGTCCTTTCTTTGTGCTTTGAGTAAATTGCTTTGTAGTATCTGGCAGGGCTTCCATCAAAGAGATGCAAAAAGACGAAAAAACAAGAACCTCTGAGATGCTCAAAGTTCAAACCGATATGTGTGTCTGGCAGTGGAGATGAAATTGCCCCTCGATAATCGTTGGCACTGGGTGCTCATACAAGAACACAATCACTTAAGTTTCTATGTGTGACTGCAACTGCCCCTTTCCCATCATAACCATTTGCATGGATAATTAATGTTGCCCTGCTGCTCTAAAATATCCTTGATGAGGCCCTGCATTTTTCCATGGAGGGGACCACACAGACACTGCAGGAAAAAAAGTCACTAAAGATTCCTATCATGCCATGTTGTCATCCAGGGTGACATAAAATTCTGTGACGTCTGACATTAACCAAAGGTCGCATGCGGACTCCTTCTACAGCTACCATGGCTCTGAGCCTCAAAGGGATATGCACTATCATCCAATCACACTGTGGGTGGGTGTGGGGGGTGGGGGTTGAGAACAGGAAGTGATACACACCGAGCAATGTGGAACTGTTACTCAACTGGACAATGTTGTGACATAATCGCCCCTGGCAGCCCAAATCTGGATTTGTATGCTGAGGACTCACGATGATGAAAAAATGTTAGCTTGTTTCATTTGACAAGGGGCTTGTTAGAAGTCAGAAACACGCACTCATCTGGGAGCGATGTTGTAAAAAGGCTGAAGATAGAGAGTGACGGCATGGACAGGAATTGTGCTATCTGGCTATGGGATCTGATAGGGCATCTGTTATTTTGGGGCTCCTCATCTCTGGCACACACAAACACAGGCGCACGCACATATTTGCTTGATATGCTGTGATGTACAATTTTCAGGCATCGTCTTGGCAGGCATTTTCTCTTGTGTGTGGCTTGTGTGTGTGTGTGTGTGTGTGTGTATGTGTGTGTGTGTGTGAGTGAGTGCCTTGGGCTAAGTCAGCACTTCCACAGTGTCCAGCTGACGTCAGGGGGCCAAAAACCAGGCAACCCCCATCGACAGCGTGAAAGCCCTGGATCTATGCATTCATATGATTCTATCATCTCCCTGTCTCCCTGCATCTCTTGTATTACCCCTACTATGTCATCATCTTTGCCTCTCTCTATTTTCTTGGTCTATTCTTCTCTTAATTTCAATTTGATACATATATACACATGTTCTTTCTGCACCTTCTTCACCAGGCTCTTGTCATTCTCTCCCTACCTCTTCCTCTTTTCCTCTATCTCTCTGCATCTGTCTCCATCCCTCACTCCTGCTTCTCTGTGTGCATCCCTTCCTCTCTCCTTCCTTCCTTTCTCAAAGTGAACACTGCCTTTCCTTGTCCACAGTCAAAGACTCTCCTCTGTCCTCTATCCACCGTTTTGGAGAGCCACTGCAGGCCTGCGCTCAGTATGCACAGTGGCCACGTGGCTCGACAATGGCTCATTTCAACCTCAATTTCCCCCGAAATGAATGGGAGCCCACCCCAGTGCACGCGGCATGCCTTTTAATTGGCCTAAGTTAGATTCAAATCATTAAACCACTGATGGCGACACATCTCCTCTGCGCCCATTGCCCCCCACCCCCATCCACTCACGCACACACACGCACACACACGCACACACACGCACACACACACACACACACACATACACACCCTCTCTCTCCCTCTCTGGCTGCCAGAACATAAACGTCTTATCTCTCGGCCCCAACCGAGCACAGACGCCATGAATATTCAGCAGCTTCCATCTCCGTTTCGACAGACAACAGTAGGCGCATGCACGCAATTGCTTGCATCCATACATGCACTCAGACACACACACACACACACACACGTAGAGAAGAACACACAAAAACATAAACACACATGCATACACACAGATAGGGCTTTTTTTTTCCTCCTGCACCCACTCTTTCAAAACGGGCATTGTTTATGCTTTGCTGAGTTTAGCTCGTTTGTCTCTTTCCCCTCATTTGCTACAGTATTAGCAGTGTATATCTGAGAGGTATTGATTAAAAGCCAAGGGAGAACCACCAGTGCAGTTCCCACAATGTGCAGATATTGGCCCATTCTGTGGACACCAAATCAACATTTCTCACTTTAGAATATCAATAAGACTTACCTGCATCCAAGACAGAGATGAGGAAAGCGTGAAACAGAGAGAGAGAGAAATGTTTATATTCACGCTCTGCATTATGTATAGTGTACAATAAAAAAAGGCTAAATGATCATGTCTTTTTAATAACATCATCATGAGCTCAACATCTATCAGCACTAATACAGCTAAATCCAAAGGATGTTACCGTTGACACTGAGGTTTACTGATCAAAAATCAGAGCACAAATTGTTCCTCACTGCATCTAAAAACGACAAATGTGAAAAAATGTGAAAGGCTTAATTGGCAAAAGAAAAAGGTAAACAAAGAAGCACATTCAAAAGCAAAAGGTCTTCTTTTGATGGCTTTGCCAGATACAAATGTACTTGAAGAATATTATCTGCTTCTAGCAGTCCGTCATTAAATAAAGGCCAGATTAATCAGTAAGTGCCCATGGCGTCAGCTACAAAACCTTGTCTAATCAGAGGGAAGGCTGGGAACCAGGTGTGTTTCATCTCTCTGAAACACAGCCTGAACCCAGCCAAGAAGCCCAGCCCCAGCTCTACTCCAACAGCCCTTTGAAATATTTCACTCCAAATTCACAATAGCCCAATCCCCCCGTGGATGTTGTCAAAGATGAAAGAGGTAGCGTGCACTGGTGCTCTGTCCGCACTGCTCTCTCTCTCTCTCTCTCTCTCTCTCTCTCTCTCTCAGCTCATTCTCTCTGGAATAGAGAGAAAAAAGAAAGTGAATACTCAAGCAGCTCCTGCACTCTTCAACCATTTTACACTACCTGCTTTGATCTCCTTATGCTGCTGTCATAGAAACGGATCAAAATCTCATTGTCTTTGTATCAGAAGCTTTTCTCCATCTTTTGCTTAAGTTTAACTTGCATGCATTTATTTGCTTGTCTAAATCATCCCTCTCCTCTCCTTTTCTCCCTCGGTGTCGCTCTGCCTCTCTCACCCTCCAGTTGCTAGGAGGGTTTTCCTCTTCGTTTAGCTCGTTAGTGTGTGGCAGTAGCCAGCAGGATCAATTATGGGGGAATATGAGCTTGCGTCTCGGTATCATTACCTAGCAAAAACTATATTAGTTCAGTCTGAGGGGAACACATGGGCAGAAGACAGTCTGATTATTATAAGAGCCTGCCAGCCAGCTAGCTACTGTTTTTGCTCTTTGGCAGCATCTGCTACTGATCTCCAGCCGGTACTGACCTCGCACACTCCTCTATTATGTTCTGAGCGAGGCAGGATATCATGTTCACTTTGTTCAGACTCAAAATCTTAACTGACAACAAAGGCACAGAAAATTTTCCCGGCAACATTATGGAGAGTAATATTCAGAATTAGACTCCGCGACAGCGATTCAGTGTGTTTCTGGGGAAGACATTTTCACTGAGTTGCTGACTTGCAACGTTCAAAGAAAACAACTTGGCATCCACAGCAGGACAGTACAAGGCTCAAATACTGACGACGATACACACATTTCCATTCAGAATTTATCACTTTATGTGGGACATTCTTTTACATTTTGTTACTTGCTGTTCCAAGCTGATAAAATGTATTTACCTACATGTATTATTTAGTCTTACAGAATGATGATTTGCCCATTTGGATGGGATACAATTCCAACATATCCCCTAACTCAAATCGTAACGCCTACTAAATGCACCTTGTTTTTATTATCTGCTGTTTCCAGGCTCAGGAACTTTAAAACTCAACATTTTAATACAACACAAGAAAGGAGAGCCTAAAAGTAGCAAACATGAAAAATCTGAACACCTACATTTTCATACCTGGGTAACATTTGCTGTACGTATTTATGGATTTTGTTCCCATGAACTACTGTTCCCAAGGTCAAGAATGAGATTTCAAGATCAAATGCACATATCAGTTAATTATTGTAATCACAGAGGTATTATAATCATTATATCCCAACAATAGTTATAATAATAAAGTGAAATATCCAAACAATAGCAAAACTGAAAATTTATTGTAACAAATCAGAAATTCTCTCAAATATTTCAAAAATATTTAATGCATGAGGTTAAACGTATTTATAGATTTTCATATGCAGAGTTGATTTGATTAGATTCATCTCTACTGTCTTCTGTTTCTCTCTCATTTCCGTGTCTCATGTCTCTCACTCTTTCCTTCCATCTCAAGAACTTAAATCTGTTCCTCTTTTGTTCTAAACTGCCTTCCTCATCTTTGCCTGCCCAAATCCCTTTTGTTTCACAGTCTTCATCCATCTCCTTTTCTGTCCCCAACTTGGTTTTCATTTCTATTTATTTCCCTTTCTCTCGCTCGTTTCTTCTCCCTCTCCCCTCTCCCTCTGAAGGCAGACTGTAGGGAGTAATCCAGCCTCCTAGACAGCTGCATATCACCAGCTGCTCAGAAAAGCTGCACACCCTCTCTCCTCTTCCTCTGTCTGCCTCCCTTCCTTCTTCCTTGTCTGCCCTCCCTCAGCCTCTCCTGGCTCATCTGAATACACAGAGTGGGCGCAACCAGATGCAGCCCGTCACTGCTGTCAGTTAGTGACACAAATTACCTCTATTTTATCATTAATGGAGCCATTTAGTGTCAACCACTGCTACACTACTGCATGAGGAAAAAACGGTCGGCTAAACAAAACTCCCATGGAAAGACAAGGAATGTTATAATGTCATACAGGCTTGCAATGAACATAGCATAGTACATTAATGCATCGATATCATTGATATAATTACCTATGTGGACCACTGATTACTATCATGTTTATTATAAACTGATATAGAAATGTTATTATCTTTAAAATGTGTACACTATACTGTGCAGTCTGAGAGCTGTGTGCAGTTTTAATGCAACTCTATGTCATGGTTAAAAGAGAAAGACCACAGACACAGTTATTACCAAAAATTAATAAATATTTAACTGTCATCAACTCTTTTAGTGCACCATTAAATCTTTTTTTTTTTCTCAAATCGGCAGCTTTTTTTGCCTATTCTAATGTTGAATATTTTTTATGAAATTTGTATGGAAATAATTAAATATATGAATCTACAGATTTGTAATGGACCAGAGAAACTCATCCTATCCATAGAAACGGTTAGGCAATTTAATCTCTATATTTTTGCAGCCCTGGTTATTGGTTCTAATAAACTTTTATTTCTGTATTCTGTTACTGAATGGAAAAAAATGTGTATTATATCTATCCTAATGTATGTAAACAGAGGACAATATATTATATAGAACTACTCAAATGAATTACATTATCTTGTACAGAAGTAGTGTTTTTTTTTTAATGACAAAATATAATTTCTTAATTTCATCCTAACATTTAGGCCTATATCATCATATATAAAAAAAACAGTATTTCTTGTAGGTTGTCCAATAGGCATGTTCATTGTTAATTTTATGACTGTTAATTTATTGTAGTCACTCAAGATGGGTTAACTGAGGTGAACTGAGTTTACCCTCTTTTACATCTCTGGTAATATGTGTGGTGCAGAGTAAACCTGCCGACACCCTGACGTGTTTTTTTTACAGCTGTCCTCACAATGCATCACTTAATGCTCGGAGGTCATTTAGGTTACCAGTGAACAATGGTCAGTTGTTTTCATCGGAGTGGTTTTTGAGGACCACATGTCCACCAAAACACATACAACAGCCACAATGAAAAAGGGAAAATCTCCCTGTTGCTGCAATTCCTGTGTAGCAGATTAGAGCCCAGTACATGATGAGTTTACACAGCATACTTCAGTCCAATACAAACAAGATAAATTTAACATAATCCAGAGGAGTTACTGCACAGAAGCTACCTTGATGTTTCTTAATATTTTTATTATTTGTTGAGATCCTTCTTATTCTTCTTATTCTAGATGTTTGGGGGTTTGCATGTAAAATTTCTTTACATAATAACTAAAGCACTAAGATGTTCAGTCCAAACATCACATTGTGCAGGTGAAAGAATTCCCAATGACTTAAACAGAAATTTGTCATCAGTAAAATTACAATATGTATTTAGCAAAACAGACAAAGAATATGAGAAAACTCATCATTTAAAAAAGAACAAATAAAAATATCATCCTCAGTCCTGCCTTTGTCATGAAACGTTTTAGGATGCAGCAAAGCATGGTATGGATGACATCTAGGAATGATCCTCATAGCAACTGCTCTTCCCAAATTCACTTTTATCCTCTCATAACTGTCAGGCAAGGGTGTGTATGTGCTCTCTGCTGGCCTCACATGGTTTATGCATTTCTCATGTGTGGAGAGAGGACAGAAGAAAAGGAAGGGAGAGCCACGGAGAACAAGAGGAAGGGCAGAGGATCATGGGGTAGAAAAGAGGACCCTCTTTGGAATTTTAATGATTGAGTGGATGGGACTGGTTTTTATTTGCCAAGGCATATTAATTAAAAGGCTGCTTTCTGGGATAGTGTACATGAGGCAAAGGTCAGGTCACACTGGCTCGCTTCTGCCACAATTTCACACTTCAGGGTAAAAAAAAGTTCCGTGACAGATTCAGGACATTGTTGGAGTTTCAGTGCCATCAGAAAAACTTGTTTCAAGGCAACTTACAATTTCGAAGAAAGCCCAGTTCTTTTGGACACTGACTTTTTAGCTTTACTGGTGTCTCAAAAAACAAGTATTTTAACCAGTTTGTCATCAGATCACTAACAATAAAGTGTACCGTCTTACATAATACATACCAGGGACCAGAGAACATTTGTGGCTTAATTTAGACGCTTGAATTTTAAAATGTACCAGAATTATTTTTCTCAGGATATTATCAGTCTGTGTAATATTACACAACTATGTGAGTAAAGACTGTTTGCTTTGTTTGTCATTGGTCTGAAAAGGGTGTTAATTAAGCCTGCTGTATTATTAATATTTTTCAAAGGTCTGTATGAGTTGTATACAAGATGATAAGCTTTTGAAAAAAAAAACAAAAGACTTTTGCGCAATTATGTACTTAAATCTGGGGTCTGCAGTAACCATTCTGCACATTGTAATTCAGGTGGTCTGAAAGAACACTAAACTTTGCACCTCTCTTTGGCTCTGCATTCCAGCATTAGAAAATGAAGACCATGACGGGCACTTTTCAGTCAATCACAGTTTTAGTTCAGAGAGCATGTGCTCCTGTCTTTAAGCCTAACATAACAGCCTTTCAAAATACCTTATCCAAGTCCAAGCCCCATATTGTTTTAACAGATCTGAGGAAAACAAAACTTTCATTCTGCCTTTTTCCTAGCAATAAGAATACAAAATAATATATGTACAGTTGATACAGAAGCTACATAAGGAGAATGAAGAAAAAGTTTTGGTGATGGTAAAATTAACATCCTTTCAGTTAAACATAACTGACCCTGTGTGAATATCCCTCATAAAAGTTACGGTTTCTGTGAAGTTATGTTGTTAGGGTAACAGTAATTCTAACTGCTCCAGACAGTATCAGCTCTGCCATCGCATGATTGAAACAAAAAAACATAACACGTAACAAGTAATAGGGAATATCTGCACGGGGTTGGTTTTGTTTAAGTAAATGGTTGATGTAAGCCGCTAACCTTAGCACCCACTTGCTAATGCCATACCTATTTCTTTGTTCACCTAATGTACTTTATCAACTGTAGCCATGTCCTCTTGTCTCTTTATTGCTGGGAAAGCAGCAGAATAAAAGTTTGTTGTTTTTGTACTTAGGTCTGTTTAACAACACAAGACATAGCAATGCAGCATATTAAAAATATGTGGCTTGGACCTGGATACAGTATTTTTAAAGGGTGTTACGTCACGATTTCAAGACTGGATTGGCTGCTATACAGTGAGCGTCTCAGTGACAGGTGACATTGCTTCGAGCTGATTGGCTGGTGAAACAAGAGACATGCCTTACACTTTAAAACTGGCCTCTGACGACTTGACAAGCTGAGTTGTAGGCGACATCGTCAGCCAGCTTGAGGCAAGCTGAGACGGACCAGTTTACATCACTGCAACTTTCCTTGCAACTTATTTTGTCTCCCCTCGTTGTGAATTTTTGGTGTGAACTGGCCTTGAAAGAGAGAGCGACGACAAACGAAATAAAATGCAAGCTGAAACAAATACAGGGAGGGGGCAGCGGGTTGCTTCCTTAGGGGTCTCATGCTAGAGCAAGCTTGTTTCCAGATGTTGCCACCCCCAGCTTTAAATATCTGAAATTAACAAACACTTTAAAAACACTAATCATGCTAAGCTAAGGCCCGCGGTTGGCCATTGGATTCTTAACAGGTAGTAAAAAAAAATCTCCCAGAATATGTTGTTAAAAAGTGAAATTCTGTAGGTTCTTTTACAATATTAGAAGAATCTACATTTCAGATATGCATCATGATTATCATCATATTCTGTCAACTGGGTGTCAGCAATAGATTAGCTACATAAGGAGACTTTCTCAAAAATCAAGCTGTCATGTCCCTTTCTCTTGTCACTCTACATCTCAGTGTTTCTCTCTTTCTTCCACAGACACACACACACACACACACACACACAGAGGGGAGATTAATCACTTCTCACTAAAACTTAAACAGACAGTCAACCACTTTACTAGTCTGAAAGGGGTGATTTCCAGTGTAAGATTTCATTTAGCAGCTGATGACAAGCTTCACGTCACTCCTCCCAATTGAAATAAGGAAGATAGAGACATTGTTGCCACAGAGACAGGAAACGAGACACTCCAGGATTTGCATAGGGCTTAATTTGATCTACTTGAGATTGCAACTTCCTTCCACTTGATGTAATTAAACTGAGAGATGTGACTAATTAAGTTGACGGTGAGAAACGAGAGCACAGCAAAGGCAGCTGATGAAACGGCGGAGGCAGACGATAGTAAATATTGACAAGGGAAGTTGATTGGGAGTGCACAGCATCACAGGGTGAGGACTGTAAAGGCTGGAGCAATGTTAGGGTATTCATCAATCATCATGCCCATGATGTGAATGTCTGTATGTGTGTTGTCTGTGTTTGTGTACTTCTGTGAGAATGTGTAAATTACTCTGTCACTATGGGGTTGAAGAGGCAAATGATTTAAAGTCAATTATAAGGCTGTGTGTCTGTTACACTTTGTTGTTGTTGAGATAATGTGTTTCTTCTTCTTGTGTTTGCAGAAAATTATGAGACAGCCATACAGAAACAAAACCACCTCTTGACACAAACTGTGTTATATTAATTTTTGACTGGTTAGCTAATTGTTGCTTACTGCCACCAAAATACTTTACTGACTGTTAGCGAACCAGCTCGCCGGGAGATCCCTCAAATCGTATTTCAACCTGTCTAGTGTCACTTGCAACGCAACGCAAGGCAGCAACATCAAATCGAGAGTGACCCCAGTGCACCAGAAGGGCTGAGCAGAATCCATGCTGAGTGGTTATGGAGAGTGACACAGAAAAACAGTCACAGATGCTGAATTTAATTGTCTGCTGACACTTTGGGAGAAAACATCTGTCCGATGAAAATTCTCAGTCTTCGACACTAGAAAGGATGTGTACTGCTCTTACCAAACCAGCCCATGCAGATAGGTGAGCGATGTCTGGACACACAAATCCGATCTGATATAACAGTGTGGACAGATCTAATTACAGAAACAAATCTAATTTGCACGCAGTCTGACTGACTGTCATGACCCTGGCAAGGTAGCTTGTTAGTACTTAGCTCTCAACTGCATTGACCCAGTAACCCTTCCACCAAACTACCAGCAGCACCTGTTTTGAAAGGATGCACAGATTAACTTTGCTTTGACACTTTTCGCAACTAGACATTAAGGTACAAAGAACAGGCAAAGCAGGAAAATCCTAAATAAAGAAGAACAAATTAGCTACAGCCACAAACTAAAATCAGCCTTTTTAAAGACACTGCACACCCAGACTGGTATTTTCAACGGGCTGATAGATCTGCTCTGGCTGAAGTTTCGGTACAGCATCATGTTGAGAGATGTATATGAATATTAGATTTTCATTTTCTGCCATATTCTACAAATAAATCCACCTAAATCTTACACATTGAACCTTTATGGTTCAGTTTGAGATGGTCTGATGGATTTAGAAACTTTGTTGACAACTGTTTAGGTATGAAGCTAGTTAATGTTACTAACAGTTAGGACTTCATGTAAATGGGCCTTGATTGAACCTGGGCCAATCCACAGTAACAACTAACAAAACACCAATAAAAATGAACAGGTAGTGCCAAGTTGGCCATTAGACATTAGACACATACATGCACAACTAAGGCGCATGCATCTGCCTGAAAAGGGTCTGCTCATACCGTCTGTGTCCTTACATGCCTTATATTTGCACCCTGACGAGTACACACTTTGTATGCATCCAAGCGAGAGCCTCTTAGCCTGTTGCACACACTCATATTCCCATCCATGAGGCCGGCCCATTAACATGAGGCAGATGTGTTTTCCCAGGTGAAATACTCAGGTCTGAACCACTAAAGGTCTCCTGAAATGTTGAGGTGTATAATTGCCAATCTGTGTCAAGCCCAGGGGCCTCGTTCACTTCACTTAGGACTTTTATGGTGCCGCAGCAGACGGAGAATCTTTTAAAGTACATAAAGGAACAGATGTTAACATCATACTGGTCTGCTCTCCTTGTTCTCCGATTATTTTGATATCTACATGCTGTACATTTGTTTATCCACCCTGATAAAGGCTGGGATCACAGTCATATAATGTTACCATGATATCTGTTCTATTCTAATTCGGCATCCATCAACCAAATGCACATTTTCAGTATTTTGACATTAGATATAATCACCAAATATAATTTATTGGGTTTAAATGGAGCCACTCAGCAAAGGAGAACAAGCGGCACCCGCACACACTTTTACCTTTAATTGAATTTTAATCTTTGTTTGCGGTCACAAATCATGCAGTGCAGGCTAATTATCTATTAACGATAATGTTATTGGATTTAAATGGAAATGCCCAGGCAGCAAACTGAACTTGTAGTGTGGTCATAAGTGCACAGTGTAATCAGCGGCTGTTGCTGGCGGGGCAGTGGCTTTTGTTTCTCCAAGGATCCTGGCCAGTCGACAGAAAAGTTTCTTCTTTTTGTTTTCTTTTTTTTAATGCAAATAGCAGATACAAGGCAATGGCAATTCTGATTCCATGCTGCCGATCTTTCCTGTGCTTTTCTCTGTGTCTGCATCACTCTTCCACCCCCTTGCTACTCTCTCTCTCTTTCTCTGTCCTCCAGTGGTCTCATTAGGGCGGGAAGGGAAGGTGAGATGGTTACTGTGACAACAGCAGAGAATGACAGGCAGAGAGGCAGAACACTGTGTGTCAGCAGATGTGTATGTGTGTGATTGAAAGATGCTATTTAACAGCATTCATTGTCATATGTGTAATGTGCATATTATGTCCCTGAAGGTGGGAATTTCATGCAGCTTTTCATTGCACGATAGTCTTGAAAGTTTGCTGCTGCTTAGTAGTAAATGTCACTTATTTGGTCTGAAAATGCACCAAAATGGTTGAGTTCATGTCTGTTCGTAGAAAAAAGAAATAGAGAAGAGAAGAGAAGAGAAGAGAAGAGAAGAGAAGAGAAGAGAAGAGAAGAGCAAAAAAATATATAAAGATACAAATGTAGGATGGCGCACCAAGGTAAACACAGGGTACAAGACAACAAAACATCATTGCATAATTGAGTAGGCCATCCATTAAAGTCCTTATCTATTTCAGGGGAATTAGGCACACAGAATCTGCTCGCTGCTGCACAGTGCCAGGAAATGATGGGCAGCACTGAGGGGCAGAGCTAAGATTAGACCAGAGTGATTGACAGGTTGATAGAGCCAACTGGAAGCCTGCCATTCCTCCCTTAAGATAGTCTCCTTACAGTAATGAAGCAGAGTGAGCCAGCTCTACATGAGGGCATAAGCAGCCAAGGAGATAATGAGGAAGTTGAGGACATTCTGTGCAATCCTTCCTCTCTGTCAGTCTTAGTCTATATCTCGGCTTGTAGTCAGGGATTGAAATAAAGAAAAGGGTTAAGTCATTGCGACTGTGACAGCAACCTCTGACCTCCGCTCAGACTCTTTACTTATGAGAATGCAAATACAAAACACACACACAAAACAAACAAATGAAAGATCGATGCTCTACACCAACTTTAGAGGCTTGCAAAGAGTTGAGAAGACAGAGCAAACAGCACTGTGGGGAGTCTGCAGTGTGGATGCTGCCTCCTGTGGTGTGGATGACCTTTTCAATGCCACATAGCTCTGCAAGACTCTAATAAGACCAGCTGGGAGGTGACAAAATGCCCTTGTAATGGACAGAATACCCACACTGGAGACACACAGTGGAGTAAAACACACACAGGGGCAACCAGCTGACCTTGAAATAAAGTCCAGGGTTCAGCATTTAAGTTTTTTAGTCATTTGACCAGTCCAGCAGATAGAGCAGAAATCTGCTTGCCTAAATTAAAATTTTAAGTGCTCCTACAAAAATTGTTTTGTTATTAACAATATTCAAAAAATAACTGAAATGTTAATTTGCGCTTCAGCTCATTTGTATTATTAGTTTAAGAGTACTGTAAATTCTCTGAGGTCACTGGCTTAATTTCTGTTTCAGGCAGCTCAGTGTATTCCAGGTCAGACATGACAGCTTGAAGGTGGTCGGCATTTTATCTGTGACGCATCTGAGGCGCTTTAAACAAAGGCAGTGAGGGCCAAACAATGAAAACACTCTGCTTATGACCTTGTGTTACACTGCAGATGTCCCAGAGAAAAACAAACGTGGAGATCAGAATGTGAAGAATGTGGATCGATCAGTAGTTATATGTGTTAGCTTCATGTAAAAGAAAATCTGCTGCTGTACACGTAGAAAAATGATTTTTGACCCGAACAACACGTAGGTTGTATGTGTTTGTACAGTGAATCTGTATACATGCGTACTAAACTTAGCATTAAAAAAGCAATTGTTACCGAACCAACAGAACTAAAAAAAAAACTACTTTAATGCATGAAAAATGAGAATCTAGATGTGATAAAATAGCCTCAGGGGAAAGCCAAAAAGCGTTCAGAGGACTTTGTTCAAAAATGTCCTTTTCAACATTAATTAGGTTCAGAGAATTCAACGAGAGTCGTAGAGTGAAAGGAGGAATGTAAAAATAAAAGATGAAAGGAAAAGATGAGACGGCCGGTGCGCCTGCAATAAATGGAGCAGAATATGTAAAGGCACAGCTTGTGTGACACACTAACACGCTACGATTCCTTTTAAGCACCACTGTTCTGGTTCAAATACCTTCTGTGAGCAAACCTGCACCTCGAAACATGAAGCGTACGTATGTGTGTATAGCATAGCACACGCACGCACACGTACACACACACACACACACACACACAGCAGTAGTGACCCTATCTTTGGACCATCTAAAGTACAGAGGTGGTAACAGAATCAGACTGAGTGAATTTTTTGTGACCCCCAAAACTAACAGAGTTTAGTCCAAATGATCAGACATGAAAACACACACACACACACACACACACACACACACGCAGGCACACACATTATCTCCTCTTTCACACTCTCACACACATGCAGTGATTGATGCAGAAGCACACACCCACTTTCGATGTGGCTGGAAAACAAACTGCAATCAACTAGCTAAACCGGGTAGCCATGAGTAAGCAGCAAAGCTAAAATAAACTGAGCTGGAAGCAATCCTTCAAGCATGACAAGGGAGCTGACGGGACTGAAAGCAATACATGCTGGCTGGATGCGGGCCATGTGAGACTAAGGCATGTGCTGTGATAGAAAGGGTTAGACAAGGCTGTTCCATTCCTCTGTCACCTACAATCACCTACAATCCCGAAAAAGGTTTATTTTCAGCTTGCCTTGTTCACACAAGTTTAACAGTAGGATCATTTTTCTTTATTTGCCCCAAAAAGCCAGAACTGAGCTTACATACTTATATTTGAAATTGACTCATCAAGGTGAAAAGGGCACCTTAACAGGTATTATTAACGAAGGCCGGACTGTTCCTCATTCCCTTTCATGTCTTCCTGTTTTGCCCAGAGGGTGAGGGGGATACAAGTAAGAGTAGTTTATTCAGTGTTGTAAGTGGTGTGTGTATTGTATGTGTGTTATGCATGCACAACTCAAAATATCACTAATAAATCAAACACTGTTTTTCACTGGATTTTCTGTTAATAAAGCTCCTTCAGTTTTTCGGCTCAGTCATAACGAGAACCACTGCTCATGTCAACTACTCAGAGTTTAATAATTCCGAACAAGCCTTAACTGCTTTTGCTAGACACTTCTTTTAAAGATGCAAACCACAAAGTCTTACTGTAAAGTGTGTATGATCAAAAGCTCCTTCATCTCCACCAGGTGAAGGAACTAAATGATCATTTGTTCTTGCTTTATTTGCAAAACTACAGTCTTCAAACGTTCCTCAGGTAAAATGGGTTACAAATTTTACCTAATGAATGTTCAAAGACTGAAACATTGCAAATGAAGTGAGTACATATGATCATTAGCGTTAAGCATTTTTGACATCTCTCACAGAGTTTAGAATCCCAGAGGTCTGTATATATAAAAAGACTAAGT
>JAQLOL010000024.1:9864535-9877939 GCA_029783665.1 Naso thynnoides
ATGGCTGTAACTTCAGCACAGTTTCTTTCATTATTTAAGAACAAGTGGAAAAGTATTAGGGGTAAAAACATTACTAACATGGTCATGTTAAGAGCTGCAGCCATGCAAAAAGAAAGTTAGTGGAATCAGTAAGACATGATTATCATGAGATCACTTATGCAACGATCCAATGTGTAGTCCTTCTAAATATGTAAATGATCTAAAGACATCTTTTACTTTAGCAGTTGTATAATAAAGTACAACTTTCTTGACTTGCAAAATTATCATGTAAACTAACAAACATCATGAATGTGACTGACAGTATAATTTAAACATGATCAGAAAATAATTTGTCTAAATCTAAGAGCTACTGTACAAAGGTTTTCTGAAATAAGGTTCAGTTGAGTCCACTGGAAGGGGCTTGACTTCTGCCACTCTATACTGGGTTTAAAAATATAAAAGTGGGACTGTCTTACCTGAGCTTAGTGAAACTGTGTCTTTCTCCCATGATACAACAGTGACGTAGGCCTCAACAGAAGCAGGAATAATGCACTTGAAGACGGCTACACTGCCTCTCATAGCCTTCTGGTCAGCCACTCTGACTGTATAGGGTTCCCGTGAGACTAAAGCACAAGAAAAAAAAACATTACCTTGAACGTTGCCTCTAGTATAACTCACAGAACTACTAATGGAATTTGGGGTCCAATTACTCAAAATTATACTAAAAAAGTAAATTATTTAGAAAGGTTTTAGGATATGAGAGACCAAAAAAAAGTAAAGTGAGGGTTAGGATTTTTTCCCATGCTCTTACCAATACCAATTCAAGTGCTACTGCTATTTGCCTTACATGGTTCTTCGTGAACTCACCAGCTTTGATGTGGACATCCTGACTCCTAATCTTGCCAGAGGGGTTCTCGGCAGTGCAGTAGTACGTGTTGTCATGAATCAGCTTGCTGAAGCTGGATGGCAGGAAGTTGAAGATCTGGAGGGTTCCATTTGGGTGGACATGGCGGATGCCTGGGACATCGTAGATCTCCTCACCAGTCGCCAGATACCAGCGCAGCGAGGCAGGCGACGCGCCCCCAGCAGGACAGGGCACTGAGGTCCCTGTAGTGCTGGCAAATACTACCTCTTGCAAAGATGCATTGACAAAGTATAAGCTGGAATGCAGATCCTCGCTGAAAACTGCAAGAGAGAAAACACAACCATTCACTGTTAAGACCATGTTTTTTTTTTAATCTTTTTCTCACTTTTACTATGCTGTAGAGTAAGAGAACAAAAGAAATGCTTGTTTTGTCATAGCAAAAGAAGTTTGAGAGCAACAATTTAAATGTAATCTGGACAACAGACCTTCATCATCAGATTGTTTAGTATTTGAATATAAAAATTGTATTTTAAATATAAAAACAGAAGTCAAAAATCATTAAGTGCTTCCATTTATCTAACACGATCACAAATTGTGGATTTATCGATTTATTCCTATCCCCAGAACCTGGAGGACGTTAAATAACTTAAACTACTATCAAGTATGGAACAAGGTCAGGTTAAGGTTTTAATTCAAGCCAACATTACAGTAATGAAAACAACATTCAGTGCAGTTTGTGCAAGAAAAACTGCTCTGGAGGGGAGGAAGGTATTAAATGTCAATGGCAAACCAATTAGCTCCATAGTTATCTACAACTGGTTTAAGACTGAAGCAGCCAGTACAATGCAATCTGAGGATCTCTGTTCGTATTTTTGTATTTCAGGCAAAAGACTGTAAGTACGGTATTTGTGTGCACGTATCTCGCTTGCCATCCCAGCCTGGTGACGAGCCCAGAGGCTCTGCACTAAGTGGCTTACAGTGGCACGGGCAGCTGGCTTGGACCCTCCCTGGGGAGAAAACATTTTAGCACTTCATAAATTCCTAACAAGGTTTCAAATTGCAGACAGTTCCATCCTTTTCTATGCTCCAGCAGCTCTTAACTAGCAATGAGAGAGTCCAATGATCTGCTCATGTTCACATGCACATCCACACAACACTTATTTGCCATTACAAATAAGGATTACCTATTCCAAAATATCAGCACACATATAGATCAATACTGCAGCATTTTATTCTATAAGGATTTGTTGACATATTGGAGATCAGGACATTTGCACTGCATTTCTAAAATGCAAACAACACTGCACTGCAGAAACTGGCACAGGTATTTTCATTCACATGACAGAGGAAAGAGGACAGGGCCATTACTGAAAATTAATGTCTGATTATATGAATTATTATGTTGCAAAATATTTTAATGATGGCCAATATATAATACTGTTTTCTTTGTGATGTTGTTTTGTGTCTGTATTTGAATTTAAAAGGCATACCATAAGTACTTGCTTTCTTTTTTATCATTACAATTTTTCAGAAAGGAAAAAAGTGAACTGGTCTCAATGTTTCCCTGTGGCTTTAGTAATGGAAAACACATTTAATTACACTTCAGTAGCTAGGTTTTAAAGTACATGTAATTTATTAATGTGTGTCAATATGATGTCAGTATATTGAGGGAGAAAATGTCCTATTCTTAAACTTGAGTTTGACAATATAATTTGCTCCACAAACTTTAAAAGGAGCTTAAAAATCAAAAAATACAATATAAAACAATATCACATATGCAGAAATATTTTAGTAGCGATGTTTAGTAGGCTACATTTGCTTCTGTACTTGTACTTGCTAACATTAGCTTTTTAAAAGTTTGACTTCAGGTCTTTTCCTTGCAGCGTTAATGGAGTAGTAAAAAAATGGTGTATTTCAACTTTTACCCAAGCTTTTGCTTAGATAAAAGATATGAGCACTTTTCCACCAATTTGTTTAGATAGCAAAAATGTAGGGGGGGGCGTAAGGTAATTGTACTTACCAACCAACTTTAGCTAATGGATCTAACCAGCTAGCAGAAAGTTAGCATCAAGCAAATAGGTCATAAAAATGAATTCATTAAACCGACCCAAATTCTTATAGTCACATATAATTGCGCTTTGACCACCATATGAAAGGCAGATTGTGTAAATTTCTGTATATGTATGTATGCTTACAGCAATGGTTCGTTTACGGTATTTTTAAGTCTCCCTCATCACAACATTGTACTCAATTTGAATCATTTAAAATGTGATGGAAAAGGGTGCCAAGTTTTCAGTGGGTCTGTTGTACTGACCAAGATGAAAATAATGTGTCAAAGTCCTACTACATTCTGATTCATTCTCCTTTTTCAATCTGGCACGGGGAGTACTAATCTCCTCGATGCTCTGTTGATAATATAGACTAGAACCATGAGAGCACTGTTCATGGACGGTGCTCTAAGTTAGTTAGAAGGAGTAGATATGTTCACACACAGCCTTCACTGATGTTATACTCTGTAGACTTTTCCTGTGTATATGAAATGAAACCCAAACATGAAATCTGCTGGTGATTACCCTAGAGACGCTGTGTAAATATAGCATATGTACAAGTATTGTAATATTTCAGCAAAAAGATCCTGTTTCAATGATACATGTATGACTGAATTCAAAGACTGTTTAGTAGAAATATTCTTCACAAAAAAAAATCACTATATTCTCTGCAATAAAAAAAATCCAGAGATGAATAAAACTGGCACACTGGCACACATCAAAGTTTTCAGCAAATAGAATTTCAGTACTTTATTAATTGATATTTTGGACGTTACAGCACCACAATAGCAAATGGATGGAAAGAAGTAGATCAAAGAACTGTGTGGTTGCCTGGAAAAGCTTCTATTCTGAGCAAGCATTGGAGAAATTGGATTAGGATTTATGTCATGACTGTTTTGATATTCGTCTATTTCACATATTAAAAGTACACGAGAGCAACTCAATTTAGACTGGCTGAGTGATAGCAAGATTGATTTAATTAAAAAGCGAAATGGACTCTGGTGGAAGGGTGCATATCACCACACGACTCGTTTTCCTAATTGACTAAGCTCAGGAGCCAGAGCACAAATGGTTCGGTGACGCAGGTACATCACCCCCTCAGACCTCACAAAGAGCACCAAGTCATGCCCCAACAAACGGCCTAAGGGCCCAACCACTTACTACATTGCCCGAGAGGAAATCAGTAATTGACATAATTTTTCATGAGCTCAACCGTAAAGGTGAAATAAATGACACTGTTCAATAATGCATTATATGCATCTATAATTGACTATGATTTTTTTCCCAAAAGCATATCTTCAGGGAGAATGGAAGACAGAAAAAAGCTGTTTCATTTAAATCAGTCTGTTTTTTAGCCAGCAGGAACTGGAGTGCTCCAAACCACAAATACCAACCTTATTAACACGTGTGGGAGTAACACCAGACTCTCGGTCATGTTGTAACAAGTAATTTAACCATTACAATTTGTATTTATCCAATTATTCTTTCTAAGATTTATGATTTTTATTCAATCTCTTACATCATCAAACGTTTTTACATAATGTAAAGGTGCACTAATTATCACAATTTTGAGATTCTAAATTTACAGTTGTCTTCTATACTGCTGCAATTTCCACTGTTCAAAAAGCTTACTCAAGAGCCAACTGCATAATAGTTATTGACATAATCACTTTCAAGCAAAGACAAGCATCCAGAAGACTAATAACCATTCATCAATATATAAGGGATAATCAACAAGTAAATGTGCGTTAAATGGTCTGAAGGCACCACGTGGAGGCAAAGAACCACAAAGTGTCTTTAAATCATTTAACGCACACCTACAAGTTGATTATCTCACTTATGCCACGGTCATTTTTAAACAATATAGAATAAAACCATTTGAAATTTTTTGGTGAAAGATTTGCACTTAAAATCTAAAGGTTACAAAGAAAATGTTTCCATTTTAATGGCAACAATTAATTACAGTCCCCTTAACAATCAAGCAGTTAGTCTCTATCTGTGTCTCAATTCACATTCTTCTGTTAGTACACTAAGGGCCTGATTACTAAAAGTTTGTGGGGGTAAAAACGTGCAAATTTGATATCGCCCACAAACAAATGTGCAAACTGATCCACTTAGGTTGTGCACTGAGGACTGCATTTTTCAAATGAGCAAAATAGCGCACACGGTCGATTTAGCACGTTTCCCTTAATAAATATGCTACATGGAGCTTTTTTACATACATACATACAACATAGAGTCTGGTCTAGACCGCTCTATTTGTAAAGTGTCATGAGATAACATTTGTTGTGATATGGCACTATATAAATAAAATTGACTTGACTTGACTTGACCTGCTTGCATGGCTGTTGCTTTATTCACAAGTTACAGTGTGCAGTTATAGCTGCTGCTCACAGAAGACAACAGCACCTCAAACGTGTCACAGAGGGAACTACTGAGTTTCATCCCATGTTGAGTCTTTTATTAAATAATCGTATTGGACGCTGTTAAATGTAACTGCACAGACTCGTGTAGAGTGAGTTACACGTGAACCGCAACAAGCAGGCAGCCTGCCGGCTAATTATTATGATGTTAGCTGTCTGTCCACACTGCAACATATCTGGATTTCCACTGATACGGTGATTTTGTTTGTCGGTACGACAAACTTGCGAGTAAAATAGGCTACTGGACAACGTAGAAAAATGGAACTTTCATCTGTATGTTGTGTCCTTAGCCATCTTCCTGTCGCACTTCCTGCTAGGAATGTTTTGCTCCGTCAGGACGCCCTCCTCTTGTAAGAATTACACCCAGGGACACGGCAGCACGATGACACGCATGCAGGTGAAGTGATGCTTCTGGCGCTGTCGCACTGCTATGAAGCGTCTCCGCCGTGCATGCCTAACCGAGCCTCATTTTGGAATGACAATGGCGACCCACGTGAAAAAGGCGAATATGCGGAACCAAATTGCTCTCTGATTTCTGTTTCACGGAGCCTTTAAAACTACAGCGACAAACTGCTTCAGAGCTTCAGAGACGAGTGAAAGACAAAAGTTCACTGATGTGAACCACTAAACCTCCTGAACAGAACATAAAATGTACGATAAATGAAACAGGAGAAAAATAAAACCAATCTTCAGGAATTACTTTTGGATTTCTAAATTTTTTTGTAACCCACAGGTACGTTTGAAGGTGGGAACAAGATGGACGCTACAGTACAGATTCATGTTGCTGTTCAGGCGCGCTGGCAACAGTTTGAAGCTTATTATCAGTGATTTTGTCTCAGACTTGTTGCTGCTCAAGCACGTTCCCTAAAACCACTAAAATATACCTGACTAGCTGTCAGGGTTTCTCACTAATCCAGGTCACTCTACATGGCCGGCAGTTAACATTAATACAATATTAAACATTATATAATCAAAAATTAATATTTTTGAAAGTGTCTTAGCATTGAGGAACATTGACCTTTGCCAGCATGACGATGCATTTATGACATCAAGTCGGCAACTTGTATTCTAAAATTATCTCTGAGCTGTTTTTCCAACATAAGAGGCCACTCGTGAATTTTCCCAGTGGGAAACTCGTTATTCCAACTATTGCGACATCGCATGAATGCAGCCTAAGCAGCGATTATTTACGTCCAGTTCAACTTCCAACCAATGTGAACGAAAAGGCAAATTCACACTTGGTTCAACTTTTGTGAACTTTGATGCAAACGTTGCCTCAGCAGGCGATGAATTCATGTATGAAAAGAAAAGAAGAAGTGATACATCATCGTGGTTTTTTTTTAAATTATATTTGGAAAAACATCAAGCAAAGTGCAATAACCTTTAAATAGAATATTACTAGAGTACTTGGGTAGAGAGAGAGAGAGAGAGAAACACAGTTTCTGTGTGGAATCTGCTGTGTCCTTCCTGTGACATCACTCAGACATCATTGTATTCTCCAGTCCTGCACCAATCATGTGGAGGGACTTCCCCTCACCTCATGATGTCATGAGGCTGCAGGGAAACACTCACAGGATGGATCAGTGGTTACAACTGAATACTGAGTCAGAGACTCCGATTCAAAACTCGCCGACCTGCTCGTTAACTTGCCACATGATACTGGCTGAAAGGTTAAAAAAATACTCAGTTCAGTTCATATTTAATGGTTTTGGGGTCGTGGTTTTCAGTTTAGTTTGGTGTATGTTGTTGTTGTTGTTTTTCTATATTTCTTAACACTCCACGAATAATAATATTTTTTGGAACTTGAAGAAAGTCAAACGCAACGTCACTGCATATTTGATTAGGCTGATGCACGATGTTGAGGATGGAGGTCGTGTTTCCTCTTTACAAGAAATGAGTTTGTGACATGAGCTGCATTTTGCTTCCTTTTTATCTTTGGGTCACTTTGCACATGCAGCTGTTCTGGTCATCGACTCACGCTGAGAATTCTTCTTCATTTAGTTAACGGCAATTCAGTTTTATTCTGCAGCTTTTTTGGACAATCGATATATGTTTGTGCGCCGGTGATTAGATTTACACACATGCCCTGAACAGCGACAAGCAAACTGAACAGATTTTTTTGGAGAATTGTTTCATCCCTGGTGTCCATAAAATGGTGCACATTGTTTCCAGATTGAATTTGCCCCAGCAGAGATCACATTGCTGCTATCGACGGGGCTGCGGAAGGGTCAAAAAGCCTCTTCTCTGTCACGGCAGGTTGTGCAGCTCGGTGACATGCAGCCCTGCAGAGTGAAGCAGCAGCGAACAGTATGGATGCAATCCCACCTTCGACCACAGTGTGGGCTGCAATGGCAGAGTGGCGCTGTTGTGTTTTCGCTCACTGACTCCACGGACAGGAGAAGAAGCGAATCAAAGTTATTCTTTAAAGTTTTTTTGATACAAAACAGGCACGGGCAGTGTGTAAATGAGACAAAGGGCTTCGTCAGTCTCTGCCTACGACCATTCTTAGCGCTGATGTGCAAATTCAGACTGACTGGGAAAAATGTTGAGGAGAAAAACGGATTCAAACAGACAGACGGACTGGTTTTCATCTCATAGTAGCATTTTGGACAAGATCGAAAATGTTTTTGCCTTAAGAATGACTAAAATGGTCAAACTAGTTTCAAATTTATTTCTTTTCAGTCAACTCACTGATTGATCAAATAATCATTTTAACTTGTTTATACTGTTTAATACATGACAAAACATTATTTTCAAGCCCTTTATATGTTTGGCAAAAAATTAATCATGAAGTAACTTGTAACTGAAGTTGTCAAAAGAATGCAGTGAAGTAAACCTGAGAGTTTCCATCTACATTTGAAGCAACAAACCAAACGGTTTTTGTGCCTAAACCCAAACAGGCCGCGAGCTCAGAGTTCCCACAACATTAAATTAACATATAAAATCAGATGAAGACTTGTGATTCTTTTTTAATTATCATTTTTTCTACCTGTACTGAAGTCAGGTGTCTTGTGTGATGAGTGGAGGGGTTTCCCCTCAACGCAACTCAGATGACGGGACTTTTCTCACTCTGAGGAGAGAAAAGGTGACGTCAGACGAAGAAAACCATCTAGATTTCTTTTAAGTTTAGAAAAACTGAATCATCAGCTGAACACCAGAATGTGGACAGAGTGAAGTTTGGAAAAACTCTGCATGTTTTCCCCATTTGTGTCAGTTCACAAGGTAAAACAACAGAAATAGCTGGTTGATCCTGCTTGGGCCAAAACGTTTGGAGCAGCAGACACAAACATGCGTGATGCTTCACAGAGTGCGGCAGTGAATTTAAATCAACATGCATGAGGCGTGATCAAAACATGCTCTCCTTGTTGCACACAAACATGCATGTAGCAGCAGGTGTGAGAGCTTTCTTGTGAAAATATTCCAAGTTTCAGCACTTGACCACCAACACAGTTGAGTTACGTGTGGTTTGTGAACACGGCTGTCGCTGAAACTTTATGAACAAACTTTCCACACTGCACGTCTGTTGGCGTCCGTTGACTTGTCCGTCTTGTTCAGACTGGGGAAGCGGGTTCATTCATACTAAAACAAAGATTTGCACCAGTCTGTGCAGACTGCAGCAGAATAAACAAAAGATAACAGAAGTTTCAGTGGCTGCACTTTTTTTCTTTTGTCTCTTTTAGCCAGACTGACGTCACTAATGTTGTAGCTGCAACTAAATCTGAAAAAATTAAATACATGAGAGAAAAAAAAAAGGTTCTGAGGTTCTGCAGACATGAAGGAGAGCACATTCTTACCTCAACGGGACGTCTCATATTCCGTGTTTTCTGTTGTTGTTGTTGTTGAACAAAATAGGAAGTCTTTTAGTTTGAAATGTTGCCATGAATCAGAGTTTTCTACACTAAAACAAGTCAAGTGACATTTCTCTTTTCACACACACGAAAGATTTGCTCTGAGAAGCCGCCGCAGAGTTCAAGCCTGACCTTAAAAGAACTAATGACAACAAAGACTGACGTGTCACGCTGAGCAAAAATCAGACCTGGGTACTGAGAAAAATCCAATTTTGGTACCTTGACTTTGATCTTAGTTCCTAAACGAAGCATTTTTTTCAGTACAGCTTTTATCTGATCTGTTTTAACAAAAGATGACGTTACACATACTTATGGTCGGCCCTGTCCCTGTGTGTAATCTCTTGTTTTTCCTGGAAAACACAAGAGTGCAGCCAATCAACAGCACTATTAGATCTTAGCACAGCAAGCATGCTGCATGCGTATTGGCTCACTGATGACTCCTCTGGTCATTTGATACCAAAGTCCATTGGCCGACGTTTTTTGGCATTTGACAGTATTGAGGCGGTTTGGTCAGTACCATGAAAGTATTGAAGTTCCATACCCAGGCGCAAATCTGGGTAGAAAAATACTTCAAAAAATCAAAGTTGCCTTTTTAACCACTTGACTGGGAGCAACGGGTTATAAACTAGAGCATGTGCAGGTGGCACACTGTAAATTTTGGGCTACATGTGGACGTCTGAGTGGGTCCTGGCGGACCCTCGCAGACATGGGCAGATGACATGTTTTGTCATAATCGCTCTGCAAAAAGTTTCTGGGATTTTGGGGTAAAACTTGAAGTGCAGCATGCATCTAAACAAACACATCATGAAGACACTTATAATGCATTATAGGTGGTTATGGTTTTGGTTAACCGTAACTCTGCTTATAACTGTGATTATGCAGCACTACAGGCACATTATGAGTATTTTCATCGTGGATTATAGATGTTTGCTTGAAGTAAAGTGTTACCGGTTTTATATTCTCTCTGAAAATCAGCTCTGCGACGAACACAAGTTTACGATTTTTAAACCACGTTTGTGTCTTTTTGAAGAGTAAACAGCTAAACAACAGAAACCTGCAGCAATACAACAGAGTCAAACATGATCAAAGTCTGACTTAGATTTTCATTTGCGTCCCAGTTATTAATATAACTGGATGGACCACAGAAGCCTGTGGGACGCAGCGCAGGATGAGCAGCTCAGGCACATTCAACTTAAAGAATGTGGACAGTTGAAGGAAGGACGAAGTTTTCCCTGAAAAGATTTCACTAATCCACAAAAACCACAGCAAGAAGTTTATGACGACCAACTCTTACGTTGCACCTGCAAACAAATCAAAGGTTATGATGAAAAAAAGTAATGTTTTTGAGTAACGTAGTAGCACCCAGAAAACTTTACAGGAACTTCAGCAGAAATTCAGAGGAAGATCGTGAAAACTTACACTGATATATGGCAAAAAACAAATGTGAAACAGAGACACATTTACACCTGTGAAACCTCTTCCTGTTTGTTTCTCTGTGTGTGAGTAGGGGATACCCACTACACGTACTGTCTTTACGCCTGAATGTTAACAGCAGAATCTACCTGTCTGCTTCCTGTTTCCTGCATTTCTTTTTCTCCTTCCTGCCAAACATGCTAAAGTCACTAAGTTTCACTTTAAGCTGGGCACAGACACACGCAGCCTGCAGGGATACACTGATATGGAAATCCTAGGCCGATATTTAAAATAGTAATTTGGCCCTTAACTGATACAGATATTTTTTGATTTTGTTTTTGTTATCATTTATTGCTTCTTTTGTGTCAAAGAAAGGAAGAAATCCTCTTTAAAAGAAAAAAAAAAAGCTGAGGCTGCGGGTAGGCGGTGCAAGACTCACCACAAAACATGTCATATCGGCCCATAACGATGTTGAGCCGATAAATTGGTGCATTCTTGGCCTGAACCATACAGCTGAAAAACCTACTACAATAATTAAGTTTCATATCGGTTGATATCGATAATTATTGATTATGGAGGTTGTGACTGACTACTTGTGTGCACTCTAAGGGGCTAAGGTGATAAAATGAGTAAATATCACAATATTTTTGACCAAATACCTCGATACCTCGACAGTATTCTAAGTATGAACATCGGTGATTTTACAAAATACTGACTCAGTGACATTTTTTGATAATCAGTCATCAGTAGCGTGGATAGGTGGGTGAACATAAACAAAGAACAACGAAAAACAGCTCGGTAAGTTCAGAACATCACATCGTTTTGCTGTAATGAAGCCTTTCCAACCAGAAAACCGCAACAATTCTGCCAAATCACGATAACACAATATCCAAAATCTGTCACGGTATCTCGACTCATATCAGGATACGATTAAATGTGGATTCATGGCCCAGCCCTAGTGCATCCCTAGCAGCCTTCACTAGTAGAGGTCAAAGGTCAGAGGTAAATGGCTTGTGAAGTGGCTGTTTGAACAGAGCTGAACTAATGTCCCTTCGCATATTCACCTTTGTTGGAGTCTTGACATCCTGCTGGATCTTAAACTTTTTTTTAAAATTTTAGTTCACTCACAGGACCATCCCAGTGTTTCTGCATGTCACTGTCCAGCCACATAGGTTACATAAGCCCCGCCCATTATTTGCAAAACAGCTTTATCTATGAGATATGGTGTTTGTTGACATTTTGTCAATATTATATTTATAAACGTTACAGAAAGTAGCTGAAAATGTTTGACAGCGTTAGTTCAAAAGAACATCTGTGTCAAAATCCTTCTTCACGCTAATTTTCTAGCTTGGAAGGAACTATTTTTCCAGGCGGAATAACTTTGGTCTTTTCCCTTTAGAAGGGTGAATTACCTGTAGCTAGCAGCTCTCACCTGTCCTGTAGTATATCTATGCCCTGTTTGAACATGAATGGCAGTGAATGGGCTTTAAAAATGCAGCCTGACATCTACTGAAGTAACACATGGTCACATTTGGACATTTGGAGAAGACAGAGACGACCTCTGCTGATGTCAGAAACAGATCGGTGTGGTCCTTTAAAAGAGCATTCGGAAGCTTGTGAGGAAACATTAAATTCAAACTTTGATCCCAATTAATCCATTAACAACATCTTGTGGTGAACTGCACACTGCATGCTCACAACTAAAGGCCGAGGGAGTAAAAAGATCTCGGCTTGGTTGTACTGGTTTTATCAGAACGCGGCGTTCTTTCACAGTTTGGATTTTTATTCTTAAATTTCAGCTCATCACTTCCTACGAATAGAAATGTGACTTTGCCAAACAACAGTTTCATTTGGGCCCTTGGGATGAATATATACGAAATCTTTACTTTGGGATGGAAAGTTTTTGTCTGCCGCTGCCTCATTTTGTGTTAAAACAAGTTTATTCAAAACATCCTTTGCAAGTGCAGATTCAACAAGAAAGAACACAAAAAGGTTTTTTTTTTTTTCAGGGACGCCAGAGGGGGAGTGAAGTCCGGGCTTTGGATTTGTACCCTGTCAGCGGTCCAGCAGCGCATCCAGTGAGAAGCTCCACAGCAGCAGCAGCTGGTTAACTGCCTTGCTCAAGGGCAAACTGGCTGCTGCATTTGCAGGGAGGTAGATCAATCGTTATTCAGGTCTCCAAAACAAGTTTCTTCCAGAAGGTTATGAAACAATAATCGAGACTCATCCCTTTCCTACCATCGCTGAATAACTGACGTTCCAAAAAAGACGGCATATTGATTTCCACCTCTTCAACGTGCCCTCGCCTGCTTGGGATCGAACCCCTCCAGAGATTTCTGTCCTGCGTGGCTGCCTCCTCTCTCACTCTGTCACAAGCCAGTGGAGGATGTGGGACAAGCTCCTGCTGGGTTGGTCATGAAACGGTATGAAATCTTACCACAGGCTGATTATGAGGTGTTAATGCATTCAAATTAATGCCAGCTCCTGAGTGTTGTTTTTTTCTGGGTGTCTGCCTGCTAATACGTCGGCTGGCTGACACACATGGTGAGAGAGATTATGGGGGGAGGCGGCAAAGAGGAGAGGGTGAGAAAAGCAAACTGAATCAGATGCTGGAACAGCTTTCAAGGCCGCAGAACATAAAGACTTGCCCAGCAATGACGATACTATTACATGAAAACGTCACAAGGCCAGCAGCAGCACAACACTCTGCTCTGTGCGTCTGCTGCCTCCAGCTCGGCTCTCACACACCTGCACTCACATTTGTCTCGTCCATGTCCAAAATATCTGTTTTTTTCATTAGGACACATATTTTAGCTTTTTTTTTTTTA
>JAQLOL010000024.1:9886031-9896467 GCA_029783665.1 Naso thynnoides
ACACACACACACACACACACACACACACACACACACACACACACACATTCAGTCTGATTCAAAGAAATGAATAATCTTAAATCTTATGTCCTGAGATGCAGCGAACCTAAAAATGAAGGCTGCCTCCAAAAAGGCAATGATATGAGCAGACACTCAATCCTGACACCCATTGTACCCCCGCCACACGCTCACATACACACACACACACACACGCACACACAGACAAACACACACATATCCTTATTTTCTCCTTTTCCTCCTTTCTCTCCACCTCTCCTCCTCTCTCCCTCAGCCCCCCGGCTTGCTTTATTACAATCCTCCTTCTCTATGTGCCAGTGCCTGTATAAAAAGGAGACGTATTTTTGTACAATTTCTCCCTTCTCCTCCCCTCTCCTTTTCTCTCCTCTCCGGTCATCCTTTCCTCCAGAGGCTGGAGCACCGGGGGGACTCTCTGCGTGTGAAGCCAGGCAGCCAAGCAGACACAAATGTATTCTGAGCATTTAGTGCTTTGGATGAATCGAGTTTTAATTTAATCATCTGATCAAACACTAATTAGCATAATCACTTGTGGGGATGGATGGTCTAGATAGAGAGACAAAGAGCAACAATAATAGACCCCATCCTGGCAACAGTCTATGGGGACACTTAGCAACATGTAAACAGCTACATGCTTCTAGGGACCCATGGAGGACACTGTCCAAATTACCTCCCTTTGTACAAACAATACATCTATTTCTCTATTTCTTTCAACAGCGCAGCCACTGCAAAATGATCTATTCTTTGCTAGACTATCCTACAATCAAATGCACTGCTGCCAGGGCCCCATGCCCTCTTATTTGATCTTGGACAAGATGGCTTACTGCAGCATCACACCGTGGCCTGAGCAGAGGAGGTATGGGAATTCTAGGAATACCACAAAGTGCTAAGATTATTGACAATGCACTCAGTCTCACACCGGGCCGGGCAATCGATGAGTGGCTAGAAGGACATAAATCAGACTCCTGTGGCTCCACTCCATGTCACACCCTAACCCACCCACCCAGCTCCCCAATTAAATGCACACTCACACACACAGGCAAGCACAAATGCACACAAGAGCACACGGTCTGTAAACTTCTCTGCTACCCCACATATATATGTACTTGCACGTAAACACCCGCAAATACACAATAAAGCCGCCCACATGCGCACACTCTCACACACCCTTACCTTAACTCCAATAAGATGACAGCACTTTAAAAATGGCTGGCTAAAAATAACCACCACTAACTTGGTCTTAAATCTTAGCATCTGTGCTAGGTTTAAAAATAAAGAGCAGTGTCGAGAAAGCAAGCTGGACCCATTTGTCTTTGTGTCACTCTGTCTATCCAGCTTTGCCTCCTCCGTTATCCATAGCCTACTTTAATATTCAGACTGTGGAGCATCAAAAGCATGGGCAGACTGAGGAGGAAATATCTGCTGGAAATGCCATCTTGAATAATCTGATTAAGAGGTGCACATGAAATATATGGCTGGAGAATTGCAGGGAGGTCAAAGAGACATGCGGCAGGAAAAAAAAGGTCAGCATATGCAAGAGAGGTTGATGAAATATGAGGGGAGAAGGCAAGGCTCGAAGGCTGCAAGAAAGAAAGAGTAGTAGACATGTTAGTGAGCCACAATTCATCAGGCACATGCATCATGCCCGTGCCAGAGTCGCAGGGATCAATTCAGCCTTGGGCCTCAGAGTGTGTCGAGTTCACAGCCTGGTCCGGGTATGTGTAGGACTGGATTAAGAGCCAGTATTTATGAGGTCCGGCGTGAATGTTTGTCTTGGTGGGTGATGGATAGCAAACCTCCCACCTGTCTCCTGCAATGAACAAAAGCTCTGTAGGGAAGATTGCTACAAGAACTAAGGGATCCAGAAGATCCAGATATACACCTTACACACAGAAATACACCTTTACAAATGTGTTACAATTATGGTTTATCAGTGTAAAAATGTACAATTTCTGGAAGTTTTGCAAGGTAGACTTAAAGAGTGTAAGACAATGCATTTTTAATCTCAACTCCAGCATGTGGTTATGATTAGATGACAAAAGGATGCTGGTTAAAGTTAGATAAAGCTTGTGGTAAACACACCCTGTTGCTTCCTTTAAAGGAGCAATGTGCAAAGATGATACAGAACAGCAGATCACCAGAGTAAATGCTGGCTGCTGCACAATATGCTCTTTGCTTTAGGGCTCTTTAACGGTAACAAGCAGATGTCGTTAGCTTGTTAGCTCAGTAAGCTGTGCAGCTAAGGCCATTTTAGATGATCAGTCTATGCAGGCTGAGAATTAAAGCAACAGATGAGTACTTCTTCATATAATGTTAGTGCATTCTTTTATGTTGTAAACATTAAGTTTCCACATGTCCCTAATCCTAAAAAAAAAAAAGGAATTAAAAAAATAAGTAATGATCTGAGTAACGTGTTTAATGCTAGAAACATAATTCAAGGAGATGGAGTCAGTATGAGGCAAACAGGACGGAAAGGAAACTTTTTATGATGCAGAATTATTTACAGGTCTTTGCAAAAGCATTTTCTTAAAAAGGAGATGGACAAAAGGGGCTAATTTAAAGTCAATCACTACTGAAAAACAGTGATGCAAGAATCATTCTGTGCCTAAAATCTGTTTTGATCACATCCTTGACAGTTACTTTACAGATGCACCTGCAGAGCTTGGCTGAGTAATCTCATGTTAATTTGAAAATAAACATCAAAGTGCTGTTGAACAGGCTGCTTGTACAACAAATTTAAAACCTCTGGGTAGGGGATATGATGGTATAACTACATACAGACTACATATTTGACAACCCTTAGAGAAACATTTATACTGTTGTAAGTGTCCCATTAAACACACAATGTGTTAATTATAACCTAATTTTTGCCACTAGAGGTCTCCCTATCAAAACAGTAAAAAATAAAAGTCAGATGAAGATTAAAATTGATCTGACTGACAAATGGAAACATCAAATGAGGTGAAAGTTTTGTTCACATGACATTTAGTCACATGTGCTGACTTTCCTTCTTTTCTCTAAGTGGTGTTACAAAAGTTAGCAACAGACAAGAAAATAAGCCCGTTACCTCGGATAAAAATACAGATTTCTCCCAGTTTGAACATTTGAGATAACATAAGAACACAACTCAAGGAAATATATAATACACATGAATGCGTTTTAATGTGAAAATGTTACACATATGCTAAAAATCTCTGGATGTCCTCTCTTTCTCAGCAGCACATCTAAAATGCTTTTATCTCACAATATAGAATGTATTGATAACATGAAAAATTATATTATGTGTTCCTATGACGGAGAACTCAGCCTTTAATAATCAACTTTGTTACTGTGATTAAGTTAACTCAGAGTTTGAGTTGTTTTCTGTAGAATATAAGTTGGCAGTATGATTTTCAGTCTAATGATACTGAAGCTTTGTGATTACAATTATCTGAGTAGACACCTAATGTCTTCAGCAATTAACTGTTACAGATAGTATGAAACAAGAGGCACTGCAAGGAAAGAGTGTAGGGACTGTTATGCAGAAAGACGTTGGACAAGATCACTCATGTCTTAGTCAAGTATATACTAAACTTCTAATCTCGGCTTTCTAAAATCTTCTAGACAGAAGCAGTTTACAGAAGAGCAAAAATGCCACCTTCTTGACTTATTCTGTTTTAAACTGTCAAATAAAGCTTTACACCAGTTCCTCCTCTACAGTACCTGTGCAGTGCCGCACAGTAATATAACATGTCACTTTGACAGGTGCTGAGTGAATTAAAAACATCCTCTCTACTGAGAATCCTGTCTGAGAGGGAAACCCCCGCCAGATGTACTACAACCTCACTTTGCACGCATGATCAAACACCTACATCTGGGTGCTGAGGGGTTTTCTGCACTTCCCCACAGATGCTAAATGATATCGTTAACATTTTAATGCAAGAGACATTTACACGCGGGCTTGCGCAATTACACCTCTGATTCACTGGAATCCAGACAGACACAGTGTGATCGGTAATTAGATTTTACATTGGGTGAAACGCCGCACATACACACACACACATACACACACACACACACACCAGTCGCCAAAGCTTGCTCCTAATTAGAGAGCTAGACAGGCTCGAGGAGGTAAGGTACAGTAGAGGAGGCCTCATTATGCAGCTAGGATATATGAACAAGGGGATATCTATTATGATCACACATTAGGGTATCCATTACCCAACATTAGTGGCCCCTTCATCTGGAATCACATGCAGAGTTCAGACTGTAACCCAACAAACCCTCTTATAAGTCGCACAAGTGAGCAAGTTAACTTAATTTAGCCCATTAGATATTCATATCAGAGGCCGCACAAGATGATCTATCGCTTCACTGTGCAAGTACACCACATGTTTTCATGGGGTGATTTAATTTCATGAGCTGTGATATGGTTCCTAGATTCAAACCCTAATTGTGTAATTAGTAAACAAAGTAATGCCTGTGAGTGCAGCGTCAAGTTTCACGGTGAATGGTCTCCGTGGCCTCCAGCGGGCTGCCGATCTTTGGACGCCTTTATGCAGAGTGGAGAATCACCTCATAGCTCCAACAAATGGGGCTCTCATCAGTGCACTGCCTTCATCCCGCTCATGTAGATTTATTGCCTTGCAAGAACTGGGTCCTCCATTTCTACTTGCAGCCAAGTTCAATCTATCTACCACCCTGGGTCCACGTAGCATTTTCATCCAGTGTTTCAGGTTGCTAATAATGTAGGGTCATGTAAAATTGGCAGGCTAACTGATGTTGGCAGCTATTTACTGTACTGTAAGCTACACTGGACTGGATGCTTTGGAAGAGCTTCCTTATATCATAGTGGATCTGCATTTAGCCCAAGAAATGTCACGGCTAATTGAGATCAGAATTTGATTGCGTGATCCCCAACCCCTGCGTAAATGTTCATTTATTGAAGATGTACAAAGTAAGTCCTTTTAAGTTTTGAGCATCAGGTTAAGTCCTGTGTGTGTGTGTGTTTGTGCGTGTGCGTGTGTGCGCAAATCATCACAGTCTTCGCGGGGACTGAGCAAGAAGCCTTGTCTCGTTAGATCTTTGCAATGAGAATTTGAATAGACCAGTTTAGCTTGCTGTGGTTTTGCCTAAAGGCAGCTTTCAGGGAGAGACATTTAATGTGTTTTCTCTCCTGTACTGATGACTGAATTTATAGATTCTACTTTGATAGGCACGGGAAATGGCAAAAGCATAAAGGTTTAAATAGAATACAAGAAATAAAAGTGCCTGATGGCTGTTCAGAATGGAAGAATTAACCATTTTAAATGGTTTTGAATAGCAGAGAATAGCAATCTAAGGACTGTGGTTGTCCTCTGCTCCCTAATGATGAGTCAATTACAATGATTTTTATTATGAAATCTGTCATTTTGTGATCCTTGCACAGGTGTGCACCTATTTTCTTGTGTTTTCATCAGTTGCTGAGTTAATTAAGCTGATATCAGTACAGTAAAATGACCACAGTGCAATATGGAAAAGATCCCTGAAGGCGCTGAGCCTCTTGGTTGCCATTTGGCCACTTTGCACCTATGAACACACTGATCTAACAGAATGTGATTAGCTCTTAATCAAGTACTTCTGGGTCAACTCAGTTTGCAATACGAGCAAAAATCCTGTTTCCATATCCTGAATCCTTCCCTATATAGTCTGTTATTTCCTTAGTCTACCATTTTGTGGTGGTGACCAATTTGTCTATTATTATACTTGGCGTAGTGGAAAAAAATGATCCCAGAAAACAGTAAACAAGCACCAGACAGACTAAAAACAACCTCCCTAGATTCTAAAGGATCCAAATGGTGTGTAATGTTGTTTCTTTGTCACAAGACGACAACATACCATATAGTTTTCCACCCCATGCAGTGAAGAGTGAATGGGTGAACGTTTTCGGACGCAGCCCCTGACACCCATTAAGGAGGTTACCATAGAGACAGGCCAGTGAGCATGTGATAGGCCTAACTCTGAAACAGCAAGAATTGTCTGGAATCCAATCGCTGTGCTTGCTTCCATCTACAAGGTCATTCATTCATTCTGACAACGCCTGAACACCTCATTTTCATGATAATCAACACAACATCCAACCGCAGAGGACAAAGTCACATCGTCGGGCTCCTGTACGCTGATGGAGAAATCAAATCAAATGACAGCGCAAACAGTGAGCGATAAAAGCTCCATGATTGCAGCGCAACTGACGAACACAAAAAGTGTAATGTCTGCACTCAACGCTGTCTGTCTCCTGCTTAATCCCTATCAGTTGCTCGCCACGGGCCTCCTCAATAATCCCTTATGCAATAAACGGACACAATCTTGCATGGCAGTTGATCTAATGTCAGAGTCAGATGATTATGATTAATGAGGATTCCTTATTGTTCCTTTATGAGTTTCAGCTCAAGCTGGGCTGAGGGAGATACCATTTTATATGGAGTCAATGTCAATAAACGGTAGCGACAGAGGGTCGCTTCTGCACTGAAAAAAGCGACGACACAGAAACAAAATCCTTATTTTATCACCCTGGCCAGAAGGGAAAATCCATTTTGGGGACACACTGTATCACACCACAGCCCCTCGGTGTGGTTAAATGTATTCATACCTGTAAATCCCCATTTTCCCCAATTTTTCTGCTTATTGAATTCAGTTTTTCTTGACCCTATGATATGAATGCAGCCGACCGCGGGCTTGATTTTGTTTCATATGTGAACAGTCCCCATCTTGTCACCCTGTTTTTTTTTTTCTTACAGACATGTTTCCATTTTCTTTCCTTCTCCCTCTCCTTCTTCGACTCTCCCTTTTTTCTACCCCTGTTTTCGTACACACCCAGTCAGCCATAATCCCTCCCTGAACAAGGGACTCTGGCCAATAAGTGGATGCAATAAACTGTATCAATTTTTCCGCCATTGATTATAGATACACTATGTGAGCACACAAATATGTGTGCACGGTGTCAGCCGCATACATGTGTGCAGTGGAACACATGCATTCACACAAATACATGTATGTGCAAGAAAAAAAAAGACACACACACAACCAAATCTGGGTGTTTGAATACAATATTTGAATGACGAATGAGACTTTTGGCCATTTGAATAGGAAATACATTTCACATTTTGTGGGGGGTTTTTTCACTTGCTTTTGCATTTTCATGAAGAATGTGACCTCTGTGGGCTGTGTCTCATTGAAAACATCACACTTTTTAATTTTTATTGTAATTATTAGCACAACAAATTTGTAATACATGTGCTATTTTTCTCTCTATAAACTACATTTGAAGGTAAAAACATAAATTTGTGCCAAAATTGGATTTAGAGATGCTGGAAACATCCTAATGGAGCCACAAACACACGAAATATTTTACATCGAAAATGCTCAAAATGAAAATATTGATTGATGATGATTTAATATGTGAAAAAAAAACATCATCTAAATAAATTTGATTAATTTGGGTCACTTCGAACTTGAAAAATATGCTCACAGTGGGGAAGGGGGAAGGGGTTAAACCAAATGTCCATTATATCAAATACGTCACTTATTACTAAGGGCCACAGTGGAAAATGGTTGTGACAGAATAAGTATATCTGGGCATCAAATAAAAGCAGAAAGAATTTGCATTAACTGAATGCAAATTAAAAAACAAATAAAACTTGAACCTATAAAATCATATTCAACCAATTAACATTCAAAGCAATGAATGAAACAGAGGCCCCAACAAACAGGAATTACTCGTTTTCTTTCATCTGAAGGCCAGAGATGTGTCTAAAGGTTCGCAGAAGAGCTTGAAGGATTTAAAACGCAATTCATGCCTCGCCCGTCCCTCTCCCACTATCAAGGGTGTCAGCCTTTTGACAAGCATATAAAATCCATTTCATGTGGGTCACAGGTGACCTCCGTCCTCCTNNNNCCGTGATTTGCCTTCTGCAGTAGCTAATGAGCACTAATAAAAACAAAATATTTTTTTTTAAAAATGAGTCGGTGAAACTTACCATTCAAGATGCTCTGGGAAAAGATAAAAGCCAATATCCACATGCCCTGCTCCGTTCAATCCCCCCAAGCTATGCTTTCTCTTCTTCCTTCGACCGGTGCCTCCCTGGGTCTCTCTTCTGTGCGCGTGGGGTAAGGTTAAACATTTGCCACTGTCTTGAGGCGAACCGGTCCAAGTCTCTACTTTTAATATTCCCCTCTTACTTTTTCGTTACACTCTGCTTTTTCCCCTCTTTCTCTCTGCGCTTGGAACATAAATGAGCCCCTGTGATTGTCTTGGGGAGAGCTGTGCTCAGACTCTCCTCCTCTGCTCCGCGTCTTGCTGCTTCTCCCTGTTATTCAAAAGGATGCTGAAGGGGTGAAGCCCAGGTGTGTGTGATGCTGAGTCAGAGCCGGGTACGAGCGGATCCTGAAAGAAAAAAATGAATCCAAGACCATATAAACTGGCTCAACTAAATCTTCAAAACAAAAAGCGTCAAAAAGCTTCGATTTCCTAAATAAAAGGCTGAGTGACGGACCATCATTAAGGGGGGTGACATTTTAGAAAATTAAAATAACTAAAAGAGCAAAGAAGCAAACATGAGGGAGTGGGTGGTAGAATAAGAATGTAAAACAGATTATTTTCTGAGACTCCAAAGTCAGATCATCTTCATCGCCTCTGTGCGTCCAGCAAGAGGCGAGTAAGCGCATCTTCCCCGCTGCCGCTCTCTAATCGCACCACACTGACTCTCTGAGCATTACACAGAATAACCCTCTCGCTGCCCCTGCAGACGCTTTAATTCCTCATTGCCTTAAAGGAGCAGAGGCGGCTGCCGGTCGGTCCTAAGGGTGAGGTACTACTGGAGGTAAGAGTGGGAGAGCACGCACTGAGTGGGGCATTTGCATTAAGTAAATGAGTTGCACCTGACGCACCGAGGCACCCAGGATCACATTTTTACGCACGGAGATGAACCGACTCAAACAGAAAAGCCTGTCTGCTGGTGTGCAGGTGCACGCAGTACACAGAATTATACAGCAGGTCCCGATTTGATAAAGCAAAACGGTTATTTCTCTTCTGGAAAATGACAGAGAAGAGTTAAGTTTAAGAATGGGGAACTACAAGGGCATCCGATGACGCGAATTTATTTATTCGTTGCAATAATGAATTAATGATTTTTTTTATTAATATATATTTTTTTAGGTGTTCAATTGAATCACTCTTAAAAATTTTATAAGTTTGAACAAATATGTGAAAGGGAACAGAAAGAAAGAGCAACATTTTCTCTGTGCTTGCAGAAAATACAGGGTTAAACTAAAGCATCCCCCACCCCAAAGGCGCTCAGCACACACATACACACTCCATACCGCCTCCCTCAACCCCATAATCCACCCACCACCACCACTCCATTTTAATGCCTGCCTTGAAGTCAAGGGTGTAGCTGTAGTAGGCAGTGCAAGCCTGTGGGCCTGTCCAGAGTGCAGGGTTCCACTGAACATGATATAACCAGCAGGGCAGTCTGCATCTCATTCTCTATTCCACATGACAGAGGATACAGAAAGTGAAATTCTGTTTATTTACCCCAGGATACCCATTTTCTGCGCTTATATTCTGGATGGAGGGAAGGATTTTTGAAATCCTGAGTGTGAGAATAAATAGGAAACCATGGTGTCAATTCCATTAACTCTTGTCTGCTGTCAGTTAATTCATTGTGGAATAAATACTTTAGGTGTGTGTATGTTTGTCTAAAGGAGCTAATTAGAGTAATCTCTCTGTTAATTTGGTGAGCTGTGACTGCCACGCTGTTTGGATTGGCTCATTTTTCTGACCAGTCTCCCCATGTTTCTCTACAGTAGGCTATCTGTCCTCATGTCGGTCTGTCTCTCATGCAGCCTTCATTCCAGTGCAGCAGCCAAACACGACACTGCTCTGCACTCACTCAAGTCTCCACCAGAACACACTGTTCTGTCCTGCCTTAAAATGGTATAGCTCTTTTAATACTTCTGTTTGATGTGCTGCAATGGCCCAGATTTAAATTACCTTCCATCACAGACGTCCTCAGTTTGAATTATTGTTTTAAATGTAAGTTTAATTGTATAAGAGGATTTTTTTTACTTACTTTATTTTCCTTAAGCCGTAAGATAAACCCAAACAAGTTGACAAAAACACGGGTGAATCAGGGCAGTGGGTCAGGGATCCTGCCTGTCAGTTGGAGTGGATTAGGAGCACTGTGCTTGTGTTTCAGCTCTGGATTCTTGGCATGGACGGGCAAGCTGGTTCATTAGCAGCAGCAGATTGTGAGATATGATCATTTAAGAGGGACGATGCAGGCCAGCTGCAAATTTATCAGACCTTTGTTTGCCCTCACAAGATTCACATTGTGCTTCTCAGCAATCCCCTGTTATATTTTATGAGTTTATGCTGACCATTT
>JAQLOL010000024.1:9900357-9912202 GCA_029783665.1 Naso thynnoides
TTTTGCTATCTTTTGCTGTTTCGAGATATTACAGTATTATTTTTAGGCCATTTTTGTTTCTCTTCAGAGTTTATAATGGGTGTGTATTGCGGAATCTTCAGGAGGCTAGAGTGGGTGATGTCATCACTAAAGTGAAGGAGCAGTGAAACATGAATTAAAAATTCCAGAAACAACTCCTAATAAATCCTACAATTTAGCCAAACCACACATAAAACATTAGAAAACAGTAGGAAATTTTGTGAGGGTTCTTGTGATATAGGCTTGGAAGCAGTCAGACTTATGCTTTAGGATCTACAAGCCTCAGTTCAACAAGAGTTCACAAATTTCTCCCATAAGCAGCCATTATAACTGACGTTGAAATTTCTGGATAAGAGGCAGGTGGGACCACTTTGTTTCTCTCGCTCAGGCTGTCAGATTTGTAAAGTTATCCACAAAAAAGATATATAACTTTGTTCAGCAAGTCCTTGTGTTGCTGTACATCTGCTTGTTTCGTCGATGTGCCTTACAGTTTTGCTGACATACCCACTTGTTCGAGGTGTGCGATCAGGGCGATTTCTCCCTGAGTGAGACCCTATATTAAAGCTATAGTGCATAACTTCTACGAGTCTGTAAATATCTGTTTCACCCAAGCCACTGCAAGAGGAGATGACACAACGCTGATTAAGCCGTTCGGCTCCTATAACACCTCACAGTATTTTTCAGTATTTGTTCTTTTTGTATTTGGTGTCATGGGGCGACATTCCCGCGCTCGCGCACAGGAAATGATGCATTCTACTAGGTTTTACCTGAAAACGAGAAGGGAGGGGGGAGGAGAGCGCTGTCAGAAGCAACATAGTGGAGAACCCGAAGAAGCGACCAAGAGTGGATCCTACTGAAAAGAAAAAGCCTTCCCGTTCGGCAGAAGGTCTGTTGTCAAAGAAAGAGAGTGACAAACGGAGAAGACTAACGCAGATTTGCATCAGCGTCGCTTTTCTTCGATGGAGAGCCCTGAAGGAGGAGACTGGACTGAGGTCTGACACCGATGTTGCCTTGACACTGCTGGTTAAGTAAGTGACTCTGTTCATCACTAGCAGGATGTGTTGCTGTTACATGTACTGGACCAAGTACTTTATTATGTTCTTGGAAATGGTGCTATGAATGTAATGTATTGTTAGCAGCTTGGTGTTCACCACATTGTCTAACGTTAGCCTAACGAGCAGTAAGTTACAAGGTGTGTAGCCCGTGTTGCTGTGTGTAACTTAAGACCCTTTCACACTGTGGACGTATTTTTCATGCAAATAATTCGCGTCAATAATTTTTTTCGAACCCTGGTTTCATCATGAGTCCTTTCACACCGCCTGCGAATGTGTCGTGGCAAAAATGCGACATTATTTTTTTTCGCACTGTGGTCGATTTTTCTGAGCTTTCGCCCAGCGAATAAATGCATCAACCAATCACATAGCATGAAAAGGAGATATATGTCACAACCCTCACGTCACATCACCATTACAACAATGTAAATAACATGTCTCTCTCACCAAAGACAAGTGCTCTCACCACCTTCTCACTCTTTTTATATGCTCACCACCAGCGTCTTGTTTGACAAGGGACACAAACTTTACCAAGACAACGAAATGAAGGACAGTGATCAGATATTGATCAGACAGTGAGAGATCAGATATTGATCAAACAGTGAGCTGCTGTTGCTGCTGCTGCTGCTGCTGGCTGTGTTGTAATGTTGGTAAGACGACAGTGGCGCAGGCAGCAGGTGTTGAATACAGAAGGGATAATTAACAAGCAGCTGTGCTCGGATCTGAGACACGACGATATGGAGGCAAAGAACCACCCGTTGCAAAGCAAAACTTTGGTTTATAATTGTCGCTTCTGTCCCACATTCGCGTCGCCACCGGTCTGAATGGCTTTTATACGAAATATTCGCCGCCGAATATTTCGCAAATTTGTGTCGTTCATTCGTCACGTCCCCAGTGTGAAAGGGCCTTTACTGCGGGGAGCTGTGACGAGTAACTTTAGTAGCGTAATGTTACACGTTACACGTGTAGACAGTTACAGTCCGTGTACTTGATGAGCAGTATGCAGTGAGTCGCGAGTGGTACTCCGTGTATCGTGACGAGCAGCACGCGGTGAGTCGTGAGTGTTACTCCGTGTACCATGACGAGCAGCATGTGGTGAGTCGCGAGTGTTACTCCATGTAAAGCAGGCAAAAAAGCATAAAAATGTTGTTGAATCGCGTACGGTGGTGGAGGGGTAGCGGTGGGGAGGGGAGGGGTGGGTTACACAGGGCCATATGTCATATTGAGGTGCCGGCCGTATCGTTGTAATAACGCACAAAAACTCTAGGGGGCGACAGAAGTTACGCACTATAGCTTTAAGGTGTCAAGTTACAATTGGACACAGCTGATGTTGATTGGCTAATTAAACACACACACCCACTGAAATATCTCTGTTAGGACATTTGTGAGGACGAACTAATGCAAACAAAAGCACATATACTCTGGCTATGATACTTTTATGGGGACACTGATTAAGAACTGAAGGTCTCTGTGGGGACTGGGGAATAATATTTACTGATCAATGGCACTACTGGTTTGGTGATCTGGCACAAAGCATCAGGCACACACAAAATTTCTAAGAGAAATTTTCTAGTTTAGATTAGTCTCTCACCTTCCTCTCTTGCCTTGTTTTGACCAATAATGATGATGAACAAACATATGAGTATAACCAAGTTCGAGAACGACTTTAATTGATCCTTAAGATGATATCTTTTTTTGTTTTTAAGCATTGATATACACTAAACACTAGAGGTAATGCTTACAACATTGCTACCATACACTCTGTAATATGCTGCCTCTGCCAAGCTAATGAATTGAATCAGACAGGTGACAACAGTGTGTGCTATGTAGTAATATTCATTACATCATGAGCTAAATTAAATTGAGCACTGCTTTAGTGATCTAGTACCATAATACATTAGGACAAATATTAAAGAATAACAGGAAGATATGGCACATTTTTTCTTCTGTGCCAGTCCTTCCTCTCTGCAGGGCACTTGTGCACCACACACGTTCATACACAACGCAAACACACACAGAGACCCCCGCCCCTCCCTGTCCCTCTGGCTGACCCTGTCCCCGGCGTGTGTGCAGACAGGCTGGGTAATCCCTCAGGATGGGGCCTCTTGTTTTGACAACTCCTGTGAAGCCCAGTGTCTCCTACAACAAAACACAGACTGGCCCATCATCAGCAAAATGTCAGCCCTCGGTTCACTCCTTCGTCACCCGAAGGAGGATCAGGTTGCCTTTACACTATGCGACCCATTAACTCAGAATAGAAACATTCCCATCACCAGTATAATGATCCCCTTTGTTTGCTAGGACAATGACATTGATAAGAGACAAGCTGCGCTCATGGCTCCTGATAGAAGTGTGTATAAGGTTACATGTTGCCTGGGCTGGAGTGATGTGGCTCTTAAACAGAGTTTAGCGTGGTGTACTCTTACTCTCAACCAGTCCCAGTGGGATAAAAAGACACCTGCAGGTCAATCAGCATCAGGACACATGCACACTCTCTAAAATGGGAATGTGCCATACAGAAGATAACAGGTCAATGGGGCTTATAATAATATGCTGAAGAGGAGGTGTGTTTCTGTGGAGGTCAGAGGAAAGGCCAAAAGAATAAGTGTAACAGAGGTTTGAATACCACCTTTGGAGGACCACCCACATTAAACATGGACTTTGGTCACTGTTTCATAGCATAGATACAACATCTGCTTTGTAATTTGATTATACATACAAAGTCTTAAAGAAATCCTAAATTTTGACCTAAGAACTCAGTAGACGAGATAAGATTCTTTTTTCTATATTTATTTGTTGAGAAAAAGGTTTATCATTTGGGGAAATTCCTTTTGTTTACCTGAGTTAGTTTAGAAGATTCCCTTATGTCTTTTCACTGTATATGAAGCTACTACTGCTAGCCAGTTAGCTTATCTTAGGATTTGACCAAAAAGGATTTTTTGTTTGTTTGTTTGTTTGGATCTGCCAAAAAGTAACAAAATCCACCAACCAGAACCTTTAAAGCCCACTCATTATTTAGCATAAGGATCTCACATCTGTGTGGGAGCTGCCATTTATATCTGTTCCTGTAGTAGGTGCTGTGGTGCAGTATACGGCATGCACACTTCGATAGAAGAAGAAAGCACGAAAAGCCACTGTTAAAGTTCCCAGATACAGTAAATCGTAATAGTGGCTGCATTTTGCCTCTGTACAGCCATGTGCACTTTCTACTTGCTTTCAGATTTCTCTAGATTTTATTTTGGTTATCTGGTTATCAGTGTGTTATGGAAGAAGGCAGGATATAAAGTGCTTGAGGCGGGTTTCCCACAGCTCAGTTAACCAATCACCAACAAGAGCCCTTTCACCATACGGTTGCAGACACTGATGTTTCTAATTTCAAGACGATCTAGGTTTTTCAAGAGTCCATCGCAAGAAGCATACAACTAGCTTGTGATTGGTATCTTCTCATCTACATCTTAGCAAGAAATTAAAAAATCAAATCACACAAAATGTTGTCCCTAAGTTCTTTCTCTAAATTGCTTATTTCTAATTAGATCCAAAATACTGTACTTTAACATAATCTCAGAATTAAATTCCACTCTGCTGAATGGACCACAGCACATGCACTACAGTAACCTTTTCCCATCTCCCCCTCAACTCATGATACCAACACCCCAGCTTGCTACAGCAACCCCTGCCAGTTTCCCATTGGTTAGCCCCAAGGCACAGAGGAGCATTTCTGTAGCCAACCTTGACGTGCTAAACTAGGACGCTGAAGGGGACAGAAATGGGAGGAGAGAAGAGGAGAGGCAGGGGAGCGAGTGAAAGGAGAAGGGGGGGGGGGTAATGAAAGGCTGCTGGAGGAGTGGCAGAAACACGGAAGTGAGGATGGAGAGCTGTGGAGAGGTGGAGAGTGTAAGTAAAAGGAGGGAGAGAACAGGGTGGGTTTTGGTGATCGGTACTCTGGCTGCATATGCGCCTGGTCTCCATCTCCTACATTCTCTGCTTGAAAACTGGAAAAATCAATACATCCACAGTCTAGTGTATCCCCACATGAACTGGATCATTAAAAATATATAATCAAACACCACACCATCATTTTTCATCACTATTACCATCATCACGTATATGAACAGGCTTGGATATCGGTACATCACCAACATGGCTGTAACAATGTAATAACCCAATCAATGGCCTTCTAATTATTTCAGTGCCTCAGTTAATCGTCCATTTAAAGTAGTCTTTCAGCCTTGACTCTCAGAACGGCACACGGAGACAGGCTGCTTGTTAACAAATGCACACACCAGAACCAAAGCAGGGCTGTTGTAATAAGAATATCTGACTTCTCAGCTTCACAACTCAATCCAACTCAGGGCTGCAGTGTTGCCTAGTAACGATGGCACACTACTGACCTTATCTATGTGGTCATAAAAATGTATGAAGAAGCCCCCCCCTGCTCGCCCTCCAACCTCCTTCCCCGCCTTCGCTCAGTCCTTCCTACAACCACACTACCACCCTCATAGCCCTTATCTCCCCCTCTCTGAGTAGCATCTTGCCAGGGGGCAAGCACCTTCCACACTCTCCTACCCCTGCCAGGGCAGCTCTGCGGAGGGTGTTATCTGCCTGGGAGCTCCCCTCCTGTTTATTACAGAGGGGGCCTGAAAACATGTACACACTTGAGGCTAAGCAAAAAAACAATGTGCTTGTGTTCATTGTATGTGCACGCAGAACACAACAGATACAACACCAGTGGGCGGGCGGTGGGAGGCTGGAAGGATGCAGATTGCATATGAAACTGATAGATAGCTGTAAGAATAGAGGGACACAGTCAAGCGCAAAGGAGACTCAACACCACACCGCAAGGTGAGTCGGTGCACCAGCCTTCATGAGAATATTACTTCAGAGTGGAATTTCAGCTCTGCCTGCTGTGGGGGGCAGTGGGGAAACATGGCAGAGTGTGAGAAAATGTGCTTGTTGTATGAGAAAACAGGCAATAATGTGGGGTTACCTTTGCAATGAGCATCAATAATGTATTTGTGAAAGCAATTTGCTTGTGAGAGATGAGACTAGATCTATCACCTTGGAGATGCCCATCCTAATGAGGAAACAAACTCCAGGTGTTGCACCTGGTATGACCTCTGGGAGTCACAGGAGGACTGTGACATGTTTTGCACACACACACACCCACCTGCTCCATCTCCATCTGTCTGCTCTACAGTCACAGGCCATAATATGTTGAGTTTTGTCATTATAAAGACAAAGCAACAATCTGCAAACTGCTACCGTAACCCTCTATGTCATCTAGAAGCTAAAGCAGGAGGTTTTTTAGTTTTGTGCATAAAGCCAACTCTAAGCCATCACAATTGGTCACTTAAATCTGTTTTTTCCTATGTACATTATGCAAAATCTTAACGACATCAAAGTAAATATTCATACAGTATGACTATAGAGATAATAGCTCTGGAAGACCTCAGATGCACTGGAAAAGGGTTAACGAAACACACACAGTTTTCTTGTGGGTCTGAATAATTATAAAATCTGCTGCATGAAACCAGTCCTAGTAAAAAACGCCTTGACCAAGTTGACTAACAGCATCTAAATAATGAGGATGGCCACAGCCCACCAACGCTCCTCTGCCCACTACAACAGCTACATCTGCTCTGTGGCACCCCAAGCATCAGGTGGGATCTGTGGTATTTGAACAAACACGGGCAGCATATGTGCGTGTGTGTGTTAGAGTAACTAGGGGAGAGTGGTGAGAGTATGAGTAGTGCCTTGAGGCAAGGAGCAGAAGGGTGGCAGGGTTCCTGACTCCCACCGCGGCCTGTTTAGAGGCTAGCCTCTCTGACTCATGTACGTGTCACTAATGCTTTTCCTATGAATGAACAAGCAGATACGGATACACTGCAGAGATGCAGCGCACCACCACGGGGGGAAAAGTAAGTGTGAATAGCCTGGGAGACTAGCATGAGCCATCCTTAGTCATACTCTGGCCTGTCTAAGCAGTAAAAGTTGCCATACAGTTACAAGTAATTGATCTAAAAATAAATAAATTAATAAATAAATCAAAAACCAACTGTCTTTTATATGGCCTGAAACATGCAGTCTGGTAGTGGTAAATGAACAATGTTGTACCCAAGCACCTGTTGTCTAGCTAGTCTTCTCATCTTATACAGGCTCTCCTCATTTGGGCTGCTCTCCCACAGCAGCAGCTGTGAATATGTACATCTTGTTAGGGGGCTGACAGTTCTGGCAGAGGGAGAGACAGGGAAGTAGCTTGTTATGAAGAGCAGGCTAACTATACGTCAGTCCTTGCTATGCAGAGGGAGGAAACACAACAACGGTCAGAGAATAAACAAGTGGTCTTACAAAATTATAACAAAAGGAAAAGCTTAAAAATTATATTTTCATCTCACTCTGAATTATTTCATGAAGCAACATCAACTTAAATATTTAAATACACTAAACTAATGGACCCCACCACTTTACTGATAAAACAGTATGGTAGGCTGGAAATCAAAATGAGATGTGTCTCAGGAACATGTGGCTGGCCTGTTCATTATGACCTGGGCCTATGTAATTCCCATTTGCTGCTCATCCAGCTCCGTCATGACTGTGCTGTAATTACACTGCATCTAATATCGCAAAGAAACACTGATGCTGCATTCACATGGAATCAGGCAGACTGCAGACAGTAGATGGCAGACGGCAGAGACACCTTGTGAACGGCACAGGAAAAAACAAACATACCGACTCAATGGAAGGACGGCAAAATGAAACACCCATGACAATGTGTTGCTGCATTGATGTCGGATTGTTTACAAAGAATGGGATAAAATATATTTAATTAAATTACTTTGTGACTGCTATTTTTTGTTACTTTTCTAGTTGTACATGTAGCTGTGAAAATGCAGCTTTTCTTTATTTTCTATTGCAAACTTAACATAAAAGTTAAATTGGAGGACATCAGCTTTGTGCTGATTGCCTTCCACATGTCAGCTTTTTGTTTTGACTTCTCAGTAGGTTTGCAGGCTGTAGTAAATACAACTCCAGGTATTATTGCACCAAATTAATTACCTTCCAAGTGTCAAGATTGGTCATGTTTTCTCCTTGCATGAGACATTTGAGGATTAAAGATGTGGTTATTTTAATTAAACAGCCTACATTTTCTCTTGATCTCATTTTAAAGGACCATACCAGACTATTTTTGACTTCTCACCATTAGCAGAGATCGCCCCTATATTCTACAAATGTTGTTGTAAAAATTTGACCATGTGTATACTTTAGTAGATCTCAGACTGCATTTTTAAATCCCAATCACTACTATGCATGTTGAAACAGGATATAGAATGCTATAGGACATGCAAAAGCTGTCAGGTTTAGGTAATTCACCCTTCTGAAGAGAAAGGCTGCATTTATTCAGTCAAAAATTGCTGAGTATGAGAGAGAGTGGAGCTAGAAGCTGTAAGGACAAAAGTTATTACGCCTGGAAAAATAGTTCCTTGGAAGTGCAGCTCGTCTACTAGTGTGACAAGGGATTTTAACGAGAAGTTCTTTTTAACTAACGTTGTCACACATTTTCAGGTACTTTTTGTAACATTTATTGAATATGGACAAAATGTAAACAAACACGATATATCTCATAGATAAAGCTTTTTTTGAAAAAGAAAATGTGGGGTTTATGTTATCTTTGTGGCTGATGTTGACAAAAGATAACTACATGTAGTAAGGGTAAGGTCCTTTAAAAGTGGTTGACATTTTAGTATGTTTTCTCATTCACTTTCTTGCTGAGTTAACTGATATGAATAATAGCATTCTTACATCAAGAAAACACTATAGCTAGCAGATGGTTAGCTTAGCTCAATAAACACTATAAAAACCAAGAAACAAGAAAGCTAGCTTTTTCAAAATAAAACAAACTTGGACTTGTCATTTTTACACTTTGGTTTTCATACACATTGAACAAGCAAGATATAACCTCTTAATTAATGAGCCTTAAAGGTGCTGGTAGGTGGATTTTGTTAGCTGAAACAGGTTAGTTGTTTCCATTATTTCAGTCTTTTTGCTAAGGTTAGCCACCTGACTGCTGGATGTAGCTTCATTCTAAGTCTATGGGCATAAAAGTTTGATTTTCCCATGTCAAATCTCTGCAAAGCAAAAAAGCATATTTTAACTATTGTGTGGCCCTAAAATCTTCTTGACATCACAGGCCAATATCATACAAGTTTGTTGCTTTCAGTTGTTTATGTTCAAAAACAACTTCCTCATTTGACTTGTGTTGACTGATTCATTTAATTGTTTTCATGCAGTGTCAGGTTTTAAAAATACATTCTTTGCGTCTTTGTCTTTTTTATGCTGTTAATAATGTGAATCGTTTTTAACTGTCTACTGTGGAAGACTGTATGAAGTGCCCTTTCCAATAAAACAAATCACCAATTAACTCAGCTCATGTTGAAATCCATCAGCAGTTATTCTGTTCATCAATTTATTAATGGGTTGATTAACAGACAAGTAGGCCTCGTCCACAACAAGTTTCAGGATCTGTTGTTCACTTCAGTAATTTATCAAGACAAAAATATAGAATCTCAGGGTCCTTGTAACTCAGTTTTGATGAAAAATGTCTCTAGTTTACATCATTTTACAGACTAAAAGATTAGGTAATGACTTCAGAAATTCTGCACATTAATCCATTTAAGCCTATTTGCAAACATAGAATTAGGCCTACACAAAACAATGATTGCATGAGGTAACAGTTATTTTACTGCTGGAGTTATTCCAGTTATCTTTTAGGTAATACAAGTAACTCACATGTGTTACAGTTCAGTACATTTAGCAAGAACATGAGGTTTATTAGTTGACAAGCTGTTCACAAAGTTTGTTTTTTGTTTTTTGTTTTTACCAACACAAAATTCAACTAAGTCTGCCTGCATTAAATTATACAAACCAGTTCAAATCTGTAGTAACTTGTTACAATAATGAATGACCGCAAAACCAAAGCAAAGATCTGCAACTTATATCTGTGAAAAGGTGATGTGTGTTTGTTGTTAGGCAATGTAAGTGCATGTGATAAAAGGGCGCTCTCCTTCTCTCTCACCAGCTGTAATGATCGAAGCTGTGAGGATTAAGTGCCAATGTCCCAGTAAAGGAGCTTTGCGCTGCCAAATGTAGGACCACTGGCTCTCCTAAGCTGTCTAATATACTCACACCAGAAGATGCTACAGCGTCCTTCAGCCTGGATTAAAGGCATACAGATGGTGTGGAGTGCCTTGTTGTGGCCAGCAGTGGAACTGCAAGAGAAATTGAACTGAGATCTCAGGCGATATCGCATCAACATCAACAGATACAACACAGGCAGATCACATATAATTGCTACAAAGCAAACACAGTCATGAGGAGAAAACTGTGACATTTTTACACTTGGACAAATCACTCAGGATCAGCTTCAGTTAACAATAATTCTTTTCTTCAGTAAGATGAGAGTCGTCACAAATTCAAAGCTGAGAGTGTTACATTGAATTTGACTGATTTATCTTATTTATTTGTGCTTTTTAAAAATCATAAATTGGTAACATATCTATAATCAATTATAACAAATCTGCAGCTCTAGAAAACTTATGTGTTGAACTTCAAAGGCCTCCAACTGGATTCATGTGAATTTTATCGCCACCTAAAAATTAGGTCATAAGCCAGAAAAAGTGGGGTCACCTCTGACCTAACAAGGTATAATACAAATCGTCACCCAAGGATTTATTACATTTCACAACAATTATTTTGCTATTCCTCCCTCCCCCATTTTTTTCACTCTCATGCTAGCAAAGTATCTCAAAGTCACAGGGAAGAAGAAACAGGAATTGTGCTTAAATGGGTCATTCACAAGACTCAGTGCATGACACGCAATGCACCGGAAAGAGGATTTTTTTCTGTGGTCACACTATTTCCCCACATTAAGGTTATTGTTACTATAATGATTAACTTTGATGACAGACAGAGACAGAAAGCGAGATGGGGTGAACATGTGACAGTGTCACTGTGGACTCGTGAGGAATTTAGAGTGAGACAGTGGTTGTCTGTGTTATACAAGCAGCATGAAGAAGGCCTGTGACATTGATCTCACCTTACCGCTGGAAGTGTCTTCCTCTTTCTCTGTACTACCAGTGCAGCAAGTGAGACTGTCCTGACTGACACGAAGAACAAAAGCCTCTGTGTTGCAATGTGGAAATTTTCATGTTAGTATTTTTCTTTTTTTTATAGGCCTAACCATAATCAAGAGTTGATATTGTTTCTCATTATGCAGTGGACTCACACTGTCTGTCAGTTAGTGATAGGGCACACAATGAACTATGAAAGCATTTCCTGAAGGAAGTGCATGTGATTGATGAGTCCAAAAATGCTGATTGGAATTAATTTTTAAGAACCTAATCCTGACGTTAAATGTTACATAACCGTCATGCATTCTACAGCCAAAGTAAATGGAGTGTCAAACGCTTATGCATTAGGCAGCAAGGTACCTATGTAGTTTACTTATGTGCAATAGCTACTGAACATTCTGAAATGTAGCCTATCAATGGGATTTTGTGCTCTGTAAATTAGCAAATTCAATACTTTAAATGTCTGTTGTCTAAAAATGTAATAACTAGCCTAAATAAGAATAACCAAAACACCAATCTACATCTAAATATTCCCAATTTAACATTTCATCCATGTAGCATTTAAATTTTAGCCTACAAGAAGCGTATCAAAAATGTCATCAATAATAATCTTTCTCAGTTTTATTTGTTACATTTGTTAAATGTTTC
>JAQLOL010000024.1:9927660-9941953 GCA_029783665.1 Naso thynnoides
TCCTACTTAACAATACTTGCAGGTTCACTAGCAAAGAACTTGTGATTCATTTCGTTCACTGTGACCTAAACAGCAAATGTTCAGCTTCACACGGGGCTACTTCCTTGTAGCTCTGTATAATTATGAGCTTGGGCACAGCAAAACTTCCCACTCTCATCTCAAAGTACAAAGATCACTTTTGTTCCATATTAAGCAAATAGACTTGGTGCAGATGTAGGCTGAAGGTTAAGGCTGCAGGCTTGTGACAGTTGGGTTGCTGGTTATACTTCTTCAGCTGGCTGGTACAATCTAGACAGAGAAAACTCTCAGCTGTTATGAGTTACCCATGAAAGAAAGCTAATAATTTTAATTTACTAAAGTGAAGCTGCTCAGTTGCTGCCAGTCAAAGACATCTGTCATGTCAAGAAGCTGCCACAAGTTCACTGACTTCTCAGCTTGTTGTAAAGCAGTTGATGCATATCTGTAATAAGCATTTGTTCAGTATTACCATATTTCTCATATAAAATAATCATAAACTTTCCAAAGCTCATCTTATCTCAACGATGAATTCCTTGCCATACTTTTTTTTTACTCAGCAGTGGTTCTACACAAATGAACATGTTTTAATGCATGTATTTTAGCTTTAAGTAGGACTTCATAATAATACTTTTTCGTCTTACTTTTCAAGAATAGTGAGCTTATATTTTTGTGTCTTGTGACTATTTCTCTGCAGTGAATGAAGGGGTGGCTCTGTCAGAGATCGCAGGGCCCTTCTCAGCAGCAGACGTGGCTGCTAACTGCTCCAGCGGTCCGCTGAAGGAGCCTCTCCTGTGGGTGGTCTCCTACACCCTGATGGCGATGTGCGCCTTGGTCCTCATCGCCCTGCTGCTGCTGCTGGTCCTGCCTTGCCGACGCAGAGACCGGTCTGGGGAGATAACCGACGAGTCCTCGTTGGTCCGCCACCGCATCAAGTGACTGAGAGGCACTGGACGGGCGGAAAGGGTGAACAAGCAGGTGGACAGCAAGTTAAACCCTTCCCTAGCAGTGGAGAAAGGTGTGAGGCTCAGCCTGCACAGAACATTGACACCTGGCTCTGAATGTCCGACTGACTCTAGACTGCACTCAGAAGGTTGCCCAATGGAGACAGACAAAGACGGAATGACAGCCTCTTGACAGGAACATCACCCCCTAACAGTACTTCTTACAAACAGCTCTTAGTAATGCATTTATGGTTCATGTCTTGTTTGGTGGCGTATCTTCCTTATTCCCTCTCACATTTGGTCACATGGGGACATTTTGACACAGAAGGACGTCCAGCACCAAAGAACAGGTGCAAATTTCTCCCCAGTTCATAATATGATGTAGCTAAGGGCAATTTGTAGTAATGGGGTAGGACTTACCTTTTCCTCCACTGTAAAGACTTGTATGCTGTCAGCATCGCTCTCCCCGCCTACACCAACTCAGTCAGAGTGGAGTCTGAGAGAGCACTCGAATCCGCTTCATTCGTATCCTCCTGCCTCTTGTTCTCCGGGCTGTCAAAAGGTATTCTGGGAAATGTAGAACATCACTAACACAAACAGAAGGGTAAACCAAAGTATGCAACACACACTAAACTCACAGCAGCAGTGATGTAGAACAGTGTGAAAACAGCAAAGGGTGGAGTTTCTGTCGTACAGACAATCACAGGGCAGCGGCTGGGGAGGACGTAAACACCACTACTTCACAACCGTCACTGCAGTTTTGAACATTAAAAAAGTTGCCGATTTCATTTCCAGGCAAACTGTGTATCATTATTATTTTACTAAAGGAAAACAGCCTCCTGAAATGTGCCTTTGCAGCTGCCAACAGATGTTTTGTAAAGATCTAAGATAACCCTGCAATCGGCAAAGGAATGTTTCTAGAGCTGTCTTATATTTTAAGTTGACCTCCAATCTGTGTTGCGTGCGTGTGTGTGTGCGTGCGTGCGTGTGTGTGTGCGCGTGCATGTGTGCGTGAGAGTATGAGTGTGAGAGAGAGTTAAGGGGAAAAGCTGCTTAATCTGACAATAGGAAGAATATGACGTGAGTTTACACACACGTTTACGGTGGGTGTCGTGCCTTAGGTCTCACTGCTCATACAGACTGATAAACAGTGTGAGCAGTTTGAGACTTACTCTGCTGAATTGCACTTTGTCTCTGTCAATCAAAAGTGTAATGTAAATATACAGATCAATATTTCTCAATCTGATATGCAATTTGTCGTATTGATGTAGGTTTACTAATTCTTTGTGTCCGAACAAACTTAAAATTCTTTCTATGTGAGTTTAGTATAATAACAAATATTTGCTTTGTAGACACTAGAAGTTGAATGGTACGTGTGAACAGTATTCTGCTCATTTTATACAAACTTTACGGTAGAAGCCAAAGAATTTTTGAAACTGACCCATTGGAAACAAAAGTTAGCTCGCTCTGGGTGTCTGTGGACTGAAGTTAGCTTTGTGGCAGAGCTGATTTATCAGTTAGCAATAAAAAAATGTTTTTCTTTACACTAGTGACAGCTTCTCATGTGAATGTTTTTGGTTGATGAGTCGAGCTGCACTCCTATACCACTGAATGCCAACAGTTAAAGTTGTATAATTGTCAAATTGAAAGTACACTTGAGTCTTATTTATGAGTGCTTTTTTTCTGTGCCAAAATTGTACTTGTGCTATAAACAAAAAAAAAACAAATCAAAGATGTAAATCATTTTAAAATAATAAATATTTCTTTTGTGAAAGGTTACTGTGGAACAGAGCATGTTTGAGTCAGCATGAGTGAGCTTCACATGATTTTTAGTGACATCTAGTGTCGACACATGGTACCTTCATTTAATGGCTCAAATATAACAAAATACATTAATATCAGTATTTTAATTAAAATAAAAAAATACAGTCATGTTTATACAGAATAAAATAACATTGTTATGTATTTTATTATATCATCGTCATTATTACAAAAGTAAAACATGTTGTAAGAGCTAATATTAAAACATGGTGTGATGGCGCTGCAACAGCAATTCAAATGAAGACAACAGTAATATCTTGCAGAAAATAAATCATGGTGGCCATACAGTTATCCCTAAAGCTTTTTTTTTTTTAAATAAAAAAATTACTCTTTGCACACTTGGAAAAAAATTGAAAATTGGAGACAAAAATCTCAAGCAATTTGTCTTTGGTCCTGCCATCAGACATCTTGATGCTTCTGTGAAGAGAAAACAAATTTTTATCTTTTATTCAGTTTTATGGCACTGCAGCCCAACATAATGTTTTAGTTTGGCATATTTTGACTAAACAGTGGTAACTAATAATAATATTTTTTTTTAAATGTCACAAAATTTTCAACTAAATCAATAATTGATTCAGCAACAAGACATTTTGTTTAGCTGAAAAACACCTAAACTTGTTTCAGGCAAAGGAGGCAAAGACAATAAATGTCAAAACTTGGATTACCTTTTTGCTTGTCGTAGAATCTAAACACTTTTACAAGCCAGATTTACACTAATAAAACATGTATGTGGACTCTGTTGTATATGTATTATTACTGCACATCCAGTGTGAGTCCAGTTGTCTTTCTCGGCGTACCAGATCTATAAATCTCACGACATCTGGCCCTCCAAGCAGACTCAACCAAATGCTCTGATTTTTCTGTATAGAGATGCTGATTTTGCCTTTGAAAAGTCAAAACTTTTTGTGCTTTTTACCCTCATCTGATAGTAGATCCAGTCCAGAAAGTAGGTGATGTTGCCATAAACACCTGGTTTGTTCTGCCTGGTGCAGTGTTCCCCCCAAACACTGTCCCCAATGAGCCACCATACTCCATCCTGCAGGGACACCAGAGGGCCGCCACTGTCCATCTGAGAAAGAGTTCAGCACAAAACTGAGTGAATTTTTATGAATTACATACTGTGGGGCATAAATGAAACACTGAAATTTCCCACATTCACTCTCCAGCACTTTACAATGGCCTCAATGTCTATTAGACACTGAATGTTATTCATTCAGTTTAAGAAGCTCTCGAGATGAAAAGCTTTTATAGTTTAAAAGAAGCCTGATATCATGGTCAGCTGCCAACCAACTGTTCAACTTAACATTCATTGTCCCCCCAACTGTATAAATGGTTTGTTGTATAAGTCACATAGTGTTTATTTAAAGCTGTTTATTCAAAGCTGTTACCATGAACACAGCACAGTGCAGGTTTTGTTTGACTTTGCCTCAGAGCACATTACATAAGAGCATGAAAACGCTTTGAATTCTTTGAGGAACTGGAACTATTTGTTTGTCACTGCTCCATTTTTGCAAGAAGAAGTGAATTGTACCAGAAAATATGTCATTATTATAAAGAGTGTTTGTTGCAGCTCATGTGAACACTGATTTCTTTGAGCGCAGTGTGTGTGTGTGTGTGGCGGAAGTCACACTGCAACCATCTGTTACTCACTATACAATAAAACAAACTGCTCTTTGTTCAGTTCAATAATTTAATTTGTGTTGGTTTCAGTATTTTAATTTTTTACATTTTCACCCCTAGGAGAAAAGTGTTTGTGTGTGTGTGTGCGTGTGTGTGTATTAAAGGTTTGTCTCACTCGGCACATGTCTGCTGCAGCCTCCAACTCTGTGGCACAAAACATGTCTTCTGATAACTTGCCATTGTAAGCAATGGAGCTGTTGCAGTCTGCAGCATCTGTGACAGAGACCTGAGCCTCCATCAGGTATGGAGAGCCTGCATCTGTCAAATAGCAAGACATTAAAATATCGAATTAAATAATTTGATTAGTTCATGTGCATTGGGTTTGTTTGAGTTTGAGTCAATTAGGTTCCATTCTATGGTTGACACAAATGTTTTAATATTTACACACTTCAAAAACTAAATATCTAATGTTTATGTTTACTTTTTCATATCATGTATTCACAATATCTGGTCAATAATCACATGTGGGAAATCAAAACTGTCTCACCTCCATTTACTGTGTGACCGAAACTCGTTATCCAGCCAGTCTGAGGAGCAGTGACGTTTAGACCAGTGTTTGGGAGGCAAACAGGTTTGATGTTACTGGAGGCTACAAATAAAAGAATTTTTCTTGTTAACTGTCTAAGACAGGAAAATGGATTCTTTATAACTACTGAAAAATTGACGCTGTAGTAAGACGGTCAGGTTCTGAGCCTCATGGACACAGATGTGCACATTTATTAGCTGCTTCTCACAGCTTTGCCGGTTTATATTTAAACTAATGTAGTCTCATACCACATTCATGCAATAAGCAGTTGTAAGGAGGCATCAATTCAACTGTATTATCATTTTGGAAGATTATTGTGACAGGTGTTTCCATTATTTTGTCCACTCAAATGAAATCAATGCAGGAAGGATAAATAATTTAAATAACAGGGATGTGCAAAATCTGTCTCTACCAATTAACTATCAGACAATAATCTAAAATATAAATATTATATTATTATTGGGTGGATAGTATTATGAAATATTATTATTATTATTATTAACAGAAGGCCAAAATGTCTTTCACTGACTTGACATGCACAACATCTACACACTATGATACAGTGAGTGGTGCTTGGCATACTCAGAGTTGCTTTGCATTCCACCAATAATACGGAAGAAGGAAAAGGAGGAAGAACAAAGAGAGAAAGAAGGGCAAAAAAGGAGGAAGAAGTGAGGGAGGAGGAGGAGGGGGAGAAGAAAAAGAAGAGGGAAGAAGAACAAGAATAAGTGAGAGAAGAAGCAGGAAGGAGGAAGAAGACGGAGGAGGAAGTGGGAGAGGAGAGGGAAGATGACGAAGAGTCAAAAGCTGCTTTTACGTGTATCATGTTAAACTGCTGCGCTTGAGCCATGTAGACACGAGAGCATGCTGCACATGCAACTGGCCTGTTGGTTATTTTACAGTTTTTGGGGGGTAAAAAACAGCATTGTAACTTGTTATATGAGTTCAACAAAGCACCAGGAGGAGAGAGAAAAAGAGCTTTGAAATAATCAATCAGTTTGATTTTTGCCCACTACTTTTTAGCTTTTCTAACTTTTCTACAGCTTAATAAATTCTTTTCAAAAAACAAAATGAGAAATTATCAGTTTTCAGTATGATACTCATAAAACCTGAAAAAAAAAATCTGATTATGCGTCCCTAGCAGACAGCTCTCGGTATACTATGGGAAATGTGAGAGGATGGGATGGCCCGGCATTTTGTGTATAGATCCGTCTATAAGCACCTGTGAAGTCCAGAGGTTTAGAGAGCCTCATCAGAGCTATGTCGTTCCTGTGAGTAAGACTGTCGTATCCTTCATGAGCTATGATGCGGCTCACGGAGTAAGCAGGGTTAAACAGAGTGCCCAATGAATCCACGATGCCAGCATACACCACCCAGTCTTTAGGGCTGGAGGTCCTGCACGAGAGGCAGCAGAGAGTAAATTCAAGCTTGATCAGACTAAAACCTCTGCTTGTGTTATGAAAAGGCCTCACCTGGCCACACAGTGTGCTGCAGTGACTGTCCAGTAGGGGGAGATGATGGCTCCTCCACAGCGGTGGGAGCCTGCAACCTGCAGGCTGACCTGCCACGGCCAGACCCCCAATGAGGCCAGCCAGCCTCCAGAGGCTCTGCTGGAGTTTATCCCAATCCCACAATCTGAGGACAGAGCTGCCGTTAGAGTGAGAACATTTCACTCTGATTCTTTTTCTGTCTTTTTAGGATATGTAACAATCACATACCAGTGCAACGTAATGTGACGGCGCTGTTGTCTGGACAGGAATTGCTGCAAATGAAGAAGAAAGATATTTAAGGTGCAATTTACATTCAAACTGATAGATTAAAAACAATTTACCTGTTGACTAACCTGAGCTTAAGCTGCTGCAGTATGGATGCCTCTGGGTTCAAGTAAGATTTTAGTATTAAGAATCCATCATCTGAATTGGTCTCCTGTTGCCCTGATTTAAAATATGTGTCCCTGTCAAACCACATCATGGCACATATGTCAGCATTTTAACATCTTCATGTGTCAGAATGTGTAGGAAACGGTGTGAGTTTTAACACACACTGATGTACAGGATGCCTCTAACCTGCTGTATCCCAAATACTGGCAGCTCGCTCTCCCCTGTTGCTCAGTCCAGCCGTGAGAACAAACTGTCTTCCAGGTTTTACTCTGAGTCGAGTAGATTTGCAGCATAAAACTCGAACCGTGCAGCCTCACTGAACAAGCAGAAAACACAAACAATGACTGGACATTTTGTTGCAAGCAGGTAAAGAGGGAAGCCGGACCTGACTCACAGTAACAAACACAGACAGCGAAAATTAACTTCAGTGTTCTCTTTTTGTCTTAAGCCAAATTTAACGTGAAAACAGTAAAAATTAAGATAAATTTCCAAATAAGAAACAAGTTGTGCTGAGATGTATTTATTATTAGATGTATTTATTATTACACTTTACATATTATTACTGGTAACACTATGAACACCAATTATTGTCTCCTAATTAAATGCAAAATATGCAAGTTGTTGCCACTAGTCAAGTCTTTCTTGAAAAAAAAAGACGTAGCTTGACAACATCATGAGGTAGTGTGACCTCGTGGGATTTGCTTATTTCATTGTTAAACAATCACCATTACAGATAAAAATCTTCCTCATGTTGTACCACCATGTTTTAACAGGAGCCCAGAATGGACAAACCAAACACTGACACTAAACTTTTGCAATTTTTCTCATCTTACAAGGCTGGAGGGGAAGTGGAGGGATATTCAATCAGGTGCAAATTGCAACTTCACCGCTTCAACCCTACACTCTGAACCTTTGATATGGAAATGTTACACATTGTACATTTAAATCCCTTGGAACTACAAGAAAATCATGAAGACATTCCAGTTTATCCTGATTAAACAGAAAAACAATTAGAACTTTGCTTTACATAAAGCTTCTTAAATCTGAGGCTGCTCAAGTTGAAGTAAAAATTATAGTGTGTGTTCCTTTTAGCTGTAAAGGCTGTAAAACAGATTGCAGGTGTGTTTTGTCTTGCATTTGTTCCCTGGATGAGGATGAGGCTGTTTACCGCAGTGAGCTTCATCCTGGCCTGCAGGACAGTCCATCACTCCGTCACACCACTGAGACTCCCACACACAGTTCCCATCACCACACTGCATCCCGTGCAAACAGGTCGAGGAAACTGGGAGACAAGGTGACACAGAGGAATTATGTATGTTTGTGTGTGTGTGTGTGTGTGTGTGTGTGTGTGCGTGTGTGCGTGTGCGTATGCAATTTTAAGGTCACATAAAGATTGTAATAGCACATTTATTACAGTGTACATTGTTGATAAACGGTGCCTTACGGTAATAAGTGAGGAGAATAACAGTGATCAGCAGGAGGAGCAGCAGGGAAAACACAGCAGCCACAGCAAACTTCACACACCTGCTTTTCATATCTGACAGGACGACAGAAACTGAGATTGGAAACCCATTAACAATCAGCCTACCCACATATTAAATGTGTTTAATGAATGTACTATTGCAACCAGGTTTATTTCTTACAAAAACATCTGTATTTTGGGTTGTTTGGTCGTGTACAAAACTCTATATAAAATATCACAGTATCTCTTTGGCTGGCATGAATTACCAACGTATGACACATTAAAATAAGTAGATAAAAATAAGTAACAACATTTGTCAAGTTAAATTAAATCCTATAGGATAATGGCTGTCTGCAGTATGGAATCCAAATTTAAGTTCACTCCATTTCTAAAAAATTTATTTAAACATTGAAAATTGTCAGTGTGCCTTCAAGCACTTTTTTTTGACTGATGTCCAAGTAAATGGTCATTTTACACCTGTTACCACTATAGTGAACACTGAAATTGGCTTTGCATTTACATATATTTTTATGGTAAATAATCTGCATGAAGTATTACCAAAATCTTCATCAAAATAAACTGCTTGTTACATAAAAGAAGACTGGACTACCTTTGTTTCTGGGAATGGAGACACTGATCTCAGGTGGGGGATTCGGAGCCACATGATGAACAAGCTTAGGTTTAACATCTTATCGGCAGGGTGGTGGAAGTTTCCCCGCGTTGTCTTCATGGATGGAAGAAATACCCGAGTCCACATACTGTCAGATAAGGATATATAATACAAATGAAGCTTTTTTTAATTTTTCTTGTAAAAGAAGTTTCAGATTCAGAAAAAGTGCTGTAATATAAATGCAAAGCAGAATTTAATCCAGCATTTAGATTCATAACCATTTTATTATTCACACATCTAATCTGGTCTTACTGTTATATGACTCCTCTGATATGTCGCATTATCTGTTCTGAACTATTGTGAATAAAATATAACTGAAAACTTACCGGATTGGTGGTCATTTTATATTTAACCAAAAGAATTTTTACAATTTATTGAAGGATGAAGTGAAAAAAATGTCCTTCTGAGATAATTCAAACATCAGTCGTTTAATCCTCCACTTCACGTGTTTGAAGCTACGACAAATTTTTCACAGCTCTACTTTCTATAAAGATAAAATGCAGATCTGTAACATCTCCTCTCACTGACACCCTGCTCTGCTCTCTGCATCCTCACACCAGCCATGAAGTTAAGAGTTTGTTTGATCATCTGAGTAGCCACTCCTCACACTTCATTGGTTTAAAGTTTCCCTCCTGAGCACAAAAGACACATTAAAAGGACTGTTACCTCGTATAGACATCACACGCGTTATCTGCTGAGCTGTCGGCGTGGTGAGTGAGTGCTGTTACAGAGAGAACGCAGTGGAAAGGTACTTCATTGCATGAACTGGATTCAACACAATAAGCCTCAAAGCTTCAGTCAATGATTGACAGAAAATGCAGAAAGCACATTTAGGTCTGTAAATAAAGTTGTAATGAATTAGTGGTGAGCTGAGATACAACTGATGCAAAGTGAAACTTCAACAAAAAACTTGAAACCTCTGTTTCATTTATTGATACAGAAAGTAAAGAGCAGCATTTTTACAGAACAGTCACAGTAAAAAAGAAGTCAAGTTGCCGTTGAATAATTGATATCTGTGCAAATATAATTCACTTCTAAATGCCAAAGAGATACTCTATAAGCTTTACAACATAACATAATAATCAGTAATTTAACACTGAAAAAACTGAACTGACAAACAGCTAAACAGATATATCCAGGCTAGATAAGTTTTTAAATGGCTTTTCAAATGCAGTTATCGTGGCATTATATGGAAATAATTACATTTCATATGACAGTCACAACCCAGCATCAGTGGTTAAAAAACAGAAACTAACTTTTACAGTTCCAGCCATGAAAGCAGGGACCTGGTCCATTTTAGCGACAGTTTTTGGGCTTTTTTTTTGGTCTTTCCTTTCAGGCCTATGTAAAACACACATCACTGCAGCAGACAGTGTGTCATTTCATGATCACTGCATGTTCTGTTAGGGCAGTTTTAGACCAAACCAGGTGTTGAGGCAATGAGCGCAGGTTTGTGCAGAGGTGTGGGAGTCCATTTCAAGTTAACTAGGGCCTGACCAATGTATCAGTTTTCCGATAATACCATCCGATATATCGGCCTGTGGTAGACATATTAGTATCTGCATATTACTCTGATTAGTGCAGATTTTAAAACTCATATAGTTTGTCCAGCAGAGAGCGGTACATTATTTAATTTGTAATAAGTGAAGTTTTTACTGTTCAGTGCTCTGATGTTCGGAATAAAACTTGTTGGAATTCCCGCCTCCTTTACATATCTTCGTCACAAGTATTTGATAAACACATTCAAAATATTACATATAGAATATCGGCAGCTCTATGGGATATCGGAATTTTCTTACTCTCTAATATCAATATCAGGATCGGTCCCAAAAACCCACATATCGGTCGGGCTCTAAATTTAACTTCCTTCTACTTCTTCATGACAGGTTTGTTCAGCTCCTCTCAGCTCCTCTCAGCTCCACCCATCAGCTGACTGCAGAGCAACATCTGGTCATGCTCGTCCAAAAACTGACTTTTTTATAACTTGTCTGCTGCAGGGTCATTGTGTTTTTTCTTTCTGAACTCTTGCTGTCTGCAGTGACACAGCTTCATCTGAAAACTCACATTAAAATGATTTGGAAAACACATTTTTGCCACAATGCCTCATTTGATCTAAAACTGCCCTTAAAGTGCAAATTCGAGTCATTTCTCTTGTTGCTTGAAGCAGAGCGCCGTCTCTCAGCCTTACACCCAGGCCTGCCAGCCGGGGAACAGCCTGCTGAGGTTTTTGGGGTCCATGGCTTGCTGGATGAGCAGGTTGACCTGCCCCCCCACACTGAGCACCGTGCCCTCCTCCACCCCCTTCAGCTTCTCCTGCAGCCTCAGCAGCACCCGCTCGGCCACTTTGTTAAAACTCTGGCTGTCGCTGCAGGAGGAAAAGAACAAGCTGATGAGAAAGGATTTTAAAACAGATTGAAAACCACACGCTCATTTTCATCATCTTCTGCAGCACCTGGATTTGCGGTGGTTGTCCATGTCGTCTCCCCCGATGGTGGAGCTGAGCGTCGCGTTGAGCTCCTGCTGTTCGTCGTGCTGCAGGTAGAAGGCTTTCAATGGGTTCATGGTCCAGTCAAACAAAGGGTCATACAGCAGCACCTGAACAGCAAAAAAAACATAGAGCGGCAATGCTTAACATGAGGTGAAGGAAATGCAAGAGATTTAAGAGCAGCCAAGATCCGTTTGTGTGTGTTTGTGCGTGACCAGCTCTCATGTTACCTCTACGATGGTCAGCAGCGCCTCCTGAGAGTTTCTCATCACCTCCATTGTCTTCTCACAACACCTGGCCAGAGGAAACAGGTGGAGTTAAGGCTCTGCAGCTTTTATCAGTGACTTGAAATATGTTGATCTTTTTTTTAAAAAAAATTGCAATAATATTACAAAGCTGTACTTAGTTTTATCTTATTTTCTTTATTGTGTTTCTGAAAGCATCAAAAGACTAAAATCTTTTCAAATTGGTCATGCAAGTTGTTTTTTTTCACACTTCAGGGACAAGCACGGAATACAGGCTTAACAGAGGGCAGGTGATCTATTGTAAAATGTGTAAAAATAGTAAAAAGTGATGTAAGTTACGTGTATTTTGTATTAAATTTGTAAACAACTTTGTATTAAACTAGATTTGTGGCTACGATGGCAGATTAGCCTCTTGAACGTGAATAATGAAAAAGAAAGGCCATGTGAAAAACATTTTCAGACTTCACTTCCTGCCAGTCTTGCTTTATAAATATTTACAGATGTAAGAGCCACAAACTCTGCCTCACCTCCTGAAAACTCCCTCCACTCCAGTGACTCCCATCCCGTCCACTATGTCTCTGGACAGTCTGAAGGGGACAGTCTCAGGGGTGGGGAGGATCTTCCCCTGCTCAAAGGCCACACCTGAACAACAGAGGAAACAGACACGGGGATGCGAGTTATACCATGAATTTACACACTGGATTTTATGTTCATATATAATTCATTTGAATCATTAAATCAATAGAATGCATTTTTATCAAACTTTTCCAGATGTACAATAGCTCTACTGAAAAGCTGCAAAAGACTGCTACATTGTCTTCACACAGAGCAAATGAGACAAATAAGGGAATCATTTTACCTAAATCGATGTGCACCAGTTCAGCAGTCTGCTCATCAATCAGAATATTCTGGATGTGTCTGTCGCCCAGGCCCACGATGTAGCCGACTGCAGACACAAGGCAGAAAAGTCAAAACGAAACACCTAACACTTGTATTCAGTTCCGTCTACAATTAGCATTGCAGCACTTTCCATCGCTTTCATCACATTGTATTTATGTATTATGTTTTTATTGTGCATTTATTGAGTTTTTTATTGCCTGAATGTGAGCAGCTGACTGCACCAATTTCCTTCAGGATAAATTAAGTATTTATCTCTTTATCTGTCCCTCTCTCTCCCGTTTGTTCTTTCTTTCCATGTGACTAACTAACAGCGGGCAACAACCCACTCAAACACCCAAAGATTTGGTTTGATGTCAGACTTGATGCTGAGCTGTTGTATATGTGGACATGTTTGAACATCCAGTGCTGTCTGTACCTATAGAGGATGTGGCCACACTACGGGTGTACGCCAGCCGTTTCTCCATCCACACTGCGGGGTCCAGGAATCGTTCCATGCAGAAGTACCTGAAGACGGGACGGAAGTTCCTACACACCTCGTTGTAGGCCTGCAGTTTCTCATCAAACCCGAGTCTCTGAGACTCCTGCAGGGACCAAAGGGCATGTTGTAGTCACTTTCTTAGGGATGTGAAGTACACTTTTAACTTTTATGGTTTATGACTACACTGCTACTTTTCAATCCATCATCCTGCAGTACCATCATCCTCTTGCGGCAGCTCAGGTTGGTCCAGTCCTGAGGTCTAAAGCGTTTGTGGGCTCCTTTATTAGGATCCACTAGAAACTCCCCGATGGGCACTGTGCCTGAGCACCACTCCAACACACCGCTACGCTGCGAGAACGGCACCACCTGAGACGAAGCGTGAATGAGACACAAAGCAGGTGTAAATGTTGGGTTTTTTTAATGCTTTGATGAAAATGAGGGATTATGAGTTGATGAAACAAAGACCAAAGGAAATATTCAACAGAACAACCTGGTGCAGCTTTATAATTCTTTGTGTTCAACCACAGGTTTAAATACATGAATATAATGTGTGTAACCTTGTATTGTCTGATGTTGAGCTTCCTCTTGCGAGTGTCTGTGTTGCGCTGCAGCAGCGTGGAGCACATGCCAAAGACCTGCTGCATCACTGCATCCTGCCGCAGGTCGTCCTGACCCTGTTCACACCCAGAGAACATTAAGTTCACTAAAGCACCCACTCTTTTTAACTCTGTATTCAACAGATAAAACAAAAAAATTACATTAGCTTTTTAGACATCTTTTTGCCATGTTAAAGACATTAAAACAAAAGACATCTGGTCATATTGTGGCTGTTTTTTAAATGTAGATTTGATTTGATGAATAAAAATCTGGTTTCTTCAGGGACTTAAATTATTGGACATATTTTCCATGAATTGGCCAATTTTATCACTACAACAGTCTAACCTACTGTCGATAAATGTTTTATTTTCTGAATGCACCTGTTTTTCCTGATGTGTCTGCTTCAGTGTTCATGAAGTTAATTAAGTGCTGTTTCCATCCATCCATCAGCAGATTCAGAACATGGCAAATACCAAATGTGAGCTTAAAATGCCTAAATACAGTCCTAATTTCATCATGACTCTCTTAAGGGTCAAAATGGCCAATTATTAGCCTATGAGTGGCACACCCACACCCACCCACCCACCCGC
>JAQLOL010000024.1:9942053-9958021 GCA_029783665.1 Naso thynnoides
CGCACACACACACACACACACACACACACACACACCTCAAGAAAGTGTCATTACAAAGGTGTGAAAGCATATTTGTGATTTGTGTTGTCTAACAAAGGTTGTTTTTGTCTGGGTACAAAAACACGATTAATTATTAGCAGCAGCCAAAGTGAACTGGAAAAGAACTGAAGTTAAAGTGGGTCACGGCCTTATCACAGCTGGTCGGACTTCAATCACACATGACAGCAGCAGCTCCACCTCAAAGGGAAGGCATTTGTTAAGTGGAGAACACACACGTAGCCGACAGAATAGAACTTCTTCGCACATATAACATCTGTGGTATAAACTCAACCTCTCTTCCTCAAGAATCAAAGGCCGACTTCTAACAGGGCGCACAGACGTTACCTTGACCAGCTGTCTCCTGCTCTTGCCGTCAGAGCCGACACAGTCGATAATCTTGGGCAGGTTGACTCCTCCAGCCAGGTGATACTGGGGCAAGAAGGATCTGATAGTCACCAGGTTGTCATAGCAACCAGATGGATCCACCTATTGAAACCACAAAGCAACACCGTTATCTTGCAGCACACTTGTTAAAAAGAGCGTTAAATATTTATTTTGGTCTGGAGGAGTTTGTGTTCTATATGTGGGGCAGGAACAAAATGTTCAAATATTTACTGATTGATATCATCAGAAGTGAAGATAAAAGTTCACGCTTTATGGAGTTTATACTTGACCTTTACTACCAACTAGACCTGTGAGGTTTACCAAAGTACATAAAATCCTGATTGTATGATTTCTAATCCTGTCAAAAATAGAGATGCTGCTCTTCCTATTAAACTGACTTTATGGTGAAAATCAATTAAAACAGGGGTTCTCAAAATACGGGACGGGCCCCACTGGAGGGGCCAAGAGTAACTGCAGATTTATGAAGGGAAAATAAACAGTTTGCTGAGGCATCCTATCCTGCTGACTAAAATTCTACTTTGATTTGGAAAATTCAACCTTTTTTATCAAACGCTTCCCTAAGTATTATTAGTAATTGACAAAAACTGTGTGGTGGACTGTCAAGCCAGGAAAAAGTTGAGAGCCACTGCACGGGATTATTAACTACAAAAAAACACAAAGTCAATCGAATTAAATTTAATTTAATTAAATTAAATCCATCAATCTCCTCTTTCAGTTAATATTGTCTCAATCTGTCTGTAAATATGTAAGTAAGGAGCGACTACATGTCTTTCAAACAAAAATTATTCGAGATAAGGGAAGAAGTTTTATTATTTCTCACCTTGATTTCCATTGTTGGAATAACAACCTCATCCAGGTCTCTGATTTGCATGATGGGCTGGTCAGCAGGAATGGGAATAGCCTCTATCATGAAACAAAGACATAAAGCATGACTCAGTAGCTGGACATATAAAACACAGATTTAACCCCTCTTAACCCCTTTTTCTCACAAATTAATCAAAAATGGCTCTAAACTGTAGTTGGCATCTTCGCTCACTTTGCTCCAAATACTCACTTTTCTCATTCTTGTGCCTGCTGGCGTCCATATAAGCCAGAGTGATGTAGGCATCACACAGACGCTCGATCCCTTGGATCATCTTGGCTCTCGTTTTCTTGATGGCATTGATGACTTTCTGGGCCACATCTGAACGCTCCTGTACAAGAAACGCATTTGTGAGATAGCACTGGTGGCGTTTAAAGAGCTCTGCAGCGAAATAACTTGGAAAGGCGGACAAAGGATGAGTTTTCTTGTTCAAAACCAATCAAACAAAAATATCGGGACTTCTCAAAGAGAGCACTTCAAATGATAAAGCTGCTCTTATTTTGCAGGATTCAGTGACAATATTCACCAACAGACTTTGCAGTTGTTTTGTGCAAACAAGACACAGTAAAAATCCAGAGAATGTCACTGCGTACACATCTATTTCAAACAGTGACAATATTTGCAATGAAAGCCGAAGTAAAGTTTATTTGCTTATCACAGAACTATGCGGTCTATGTGAACAGTAAAGCAACTGATCAATACTTAATTAAGTTTGGAAAGAGGCAAACAAAATCTTAAGCGATAAGCAAAGAGCAGACCTCACACTGTGACTTGACAAAAACACTGCTTTTGTGCATTTCATCCAACCTTACTGCTTTTGTTTGTGTTACTGCAATGATGAATATGATTTTTATTCAAGCTACACATGAAACTGAGGGTATCTAATTGAAAATCTCACCAGGTCAAACGGGGACGGTTGCCGCGGAGCACTCTTAGACAGCCGACTCCTGCAGAAGCTCTCGTCTTTGTTGGCGTTGACCAGGGCGAAGATGATGAAGAGTGTGTGGTGAGGATGCTCAAGAGATGCTCGGCAGATCAGCTGTGAGCAAACAAGTGAAGCAGCAGGAAAAAAGGAGAATTCATACACACCGCAATCTATAAATACCACAATTCCCTTTTAAAGAAGTGCTGCATTACGTCGTTGAGGACATCATGGAAGCCTGTATCCTCAGTGATGCCAGCGGCCATCTTGGTTCCCATGCGAGCAGCCAGCTGATACATGAGAGGAAGAAACTTGTAGGAAGGAATCTTCTTCACCCCTTTCTAGAAAAGAAAATTACAAGCAATGAACTTCTATCATCCTAAGCGGCTTTTATCCAAAGCTCAAAAGCAAAATGGAGCAATTCTGTGTTTCACTAACCTTCATCATGTCATTTACAGCCTTAACATTTGCATTCTCCAGCCAAAGTGAAGCCAGGCGGAACACCCAGGTGTCGTGCTCCTCACCTTCCTCCAGACACTGGATGTAGTTCTCCACTGCCTTACACAGGAAACGCTGCCTGTCGGCCTGCAGGTTGGACAGGGCCTTCTCGTCCAGCTCCAGCTCTCTCTGCACTTTTATTGTGTACCTGTGAGGTCAGAGGACACACACGTACAATCATGTAAATTTAACCCGTGCTTCTCGAGACTGTGATTTAAAGCTGGAAACAAACAGTTAACAGAGCACAGACCTGTTGGACATCACTTTTCGCTCTTTCATCAAGTCCACTTCCTCTTTGGCTTTCTCCAGCAGCGCCTGCTTATTCTCAAACTCGGAGGAGTTCATGTATTTGTCGATGCTCTGGTACTGAGCGTCAGAGAAACGCGCCAGTGACAGGAAGGCCTCCGTCCGCTGACTCTGCAGCCTGGCGTCCTGATGATGGCCTGAGTCCTCCTCAATCACCTCCACAGCCTGAGAGAACAGCGCAGGTTGATTTGAAAAGCTAACACCTTCTCTACCAAAAGAAAGCTAGAGTCAAAATAATTCAAACAGTGTGGCATCATTCTGCACATTTTGAGGCTGAACAGGTGCAGAAACACACACACACACACACACACACACTTATGAATAATTAAATCTGCACATATGAATCTGCCATAGCTGGAAGAAGAAAACTGTAAACTTGCAGAAGTTTAATATTTTGGTCTTCAGGCCTACTCATTCATCTGGACATAAATGAATAATTCATGTGTGAGTATACGAGTGCGGGTGGCTGGACACCGCCTGGCTGATGGGTAATAACTCATTCATGTCTTTAAGGGAGGCCCCCTATATGTGCATGAATATGTGTGTGCTTCAGGGTGTTAGAGTTACATATATTAAACACATTTTGAGACCTTTTATTTTCCTGTTAGAAAGAGACACACTCTTTACTGCTCTTATGAACAATTTAAAAAAAAAAAAAAAGCTTCCACCAGAAAACAGTTCTGACAGTTCAGAGCTGACTAACTTGTGATTTTTTTTTTTTTTAAATAAAGTTATTCTAGCCAGGTAATCAGGGTAGCATGAGCTTTGTTTTACCCTCTCCAGGTACTTCTCCAGTATTACTCCGGGGCTTTCCAGGCACGTCTCAGCCAGCCAGTTACCACACAGCCTGAGGCACTCAGTGTAGATCGGAGCCACAGCAGGATTAAAGTCCACCTGGCCAAAGGAAAAACAAAACAAAAAGAACAGTTCAATGAAGTCTCCTGACATTTTGGGTTTCGTTTGTTTTGTTCTATCTAATGAATGTTAATAGATGGTGATATTTAAGTCAGATTAGTTATTTTTCTTATTTTACAATGCGAAACAAAGTCTCAGTGGACAGCATTTTAAATCAACATTTAGGTTAACTTCGACTATTGAGGAAAGAGTTTGTGTGCTTGTGTCTGACCTTTTCCTCCAGGTTGTTTATAATCTGTCTCAGCAGGCCCAGGGCTAGTCCCTGCTCTCCCTTTGCCCAAAACACCTGGGCCTCCTCCAGCTGCCACGACGACACAGGGGATAACGCCAAGGACCCTCCACCACCAAGCTGCTTCATCTGGAAGACTGCACGCTCTGCCAGCTGGACAGGAATCACAGCACAGTGAGTGCTCGGCAGATAACTGTTCTCACCACATTCACTTGGAAAATATACACACACACACAAACACACACACAGAGCCTAACCCTACTATCTTGGAATAGGTCTTTACTCTAACATTAGAAGACATTTGGGGACTTTTGTTTTGTCACGGTAAGGAAAGTGAACCGCCACATTACAACTCACATGTGTTATCACGCAAGTCAACACACTCACTCATTCAGGTGCTACCTGTGTGTTCCCAGCCTTGCAAGCAAGTCGGCAGAGCTCCATGAGATGATCAGTGAGCACAGAGCTGAGGTACTGGGTGTTGTCGGGGTCTCCCACTGTGGAAATCAGGGTCTGCTGAGCCACAGAGCGGGCGGCTAGGGTGGGCTCCACAAAAGCAAAGTCGCTGTCAGCAAGCAACTGGGAGTGCTGCCGCCACTGGCTGCAAACTTCCCTCAGAGTCATGTCTGAGAAGGGCCTGGGACAGAAAGTACATCAAGAAAATATTTATCAGCAATGATTTTCACAAATTCACTCTCCATCAGCATAAGACAAAATGGCAGCAAGCAGAGAATGTTGGATGCTGATATCACCTGGAAAAGAGCTGTTTAACACTTTCGAGTTCCCTGATGATCTGCAGGTTCCTGAGAGCTGGGTACAGAGAGGACACCGCCTCAAGGCTGCCTCTGCAAAGCTCCTCCACCTCTGCACCCCTGTGGAAACATAAACACGCATGCAGATTGATGAATTATTTTGCTAGCAGAAAAGTAAATTGGAAAAAAAATGTGTCAAATTTCATGTGTCTAAATGGTGATGATACCTGGCTTCTTTCGTAGTTTCATCAAATGTGGAGAACTCTTTATCCCTCAGAGCTTGCAGGGAACAAAACACTGATTCATGGAAGCCAGGTTTGGATTTCTCACTCCTGATACAACGCACAGATTTGGAGGAAAAACAGATATAAAGTGTGAGATTAAATGGGATTCTCTGACAGGTTACTGATGGGTGTTTAGTCCACCTCTGCACTCTCAACTGTGTGTTCACGGCCCTTACGCCTCACCTCTCTGACAGCTCACAGTCCCACTGTGTGTTCCTCCAGGCGGCCTGGAAGCGAAGCTCTCTCAGCTCAGCTCCCCACTCCACCCCTTCACTCTCCAGACCCCTCATGTAGGTGGCGAGGATGCTGCTCAGACCAAAGTTCTGCAGGCCCTGTTGTTGGGGCGGGGAGAGGGAACATTACCACTCAAGATGCAGCACTGTCCTTCACTGAAGGTGTTAAAGGCTGGTGTAATATATAAGAATTAATTTGGGCAAATAAGCCAAATCTGCAGTGTCTCAACAAGTGGAGCTGGTGGTATCTCCACTTTCTGATGAGACAGATCCTGCAGCTTTCATTATTTTACCTCCACAATCCCCACTTGTCGAGTGATATCAGGCAGAGTAGAGTGGAGGTCGTATGAGGTCAGGGCCTTCCCCCACATAGCCTCATGCTCATAGGTTCGAATCCTGTAAATCAGTATGGTAAAACAAAAGAAGTTTTGTTTTATCAAGTTCGAGTTGAGTATTTTTGTCATTGCTGTAAACAATAAATACCACGTTTCGTAGTACAAAGTAGGTAAACATAGTCATTAGATAAATTAGAAAAGAAGAAAATAGTTGGAAAGAATAAATCAGATCCAATGAAATAGATAATAAAAGGGTAATCACCTATATTGTAAATGAAAAATTTGCCCAGAGTAAAGTAGCTATAAAACAGCACATATTTACAAACAATTATTTTAATTCTTGCAGTGCAAATTGTTTGTTGTAGTTCAGACAATGATAGAAAACAGCAAGGAACAAATAATGATGTAAAAGATGGTGAGCAGGTCTACGGGTCATATTAATCACTTTATGGATCACCTTGTCAGTGGACTGGTCATTGTCTCCCCGCCACAACCATACAGACTGTCAGGCTCTCCGATGCTCCGATACACCTCAATGAGCAACTCCTTCAAAAAAGTTACAGAGGCACACACAAAATACAGACGAGTGAAAATAATCATTAAAATACACATGGTAGAATAAACCTGCAATGGACTGCACACAACTTTACAGCCATTGACAGCCAATTAACTGGACTTTGGACTGAATAATAAATGAAAATGTAACTGTTATTATCAGGCCACAATTTTTAAGAATACACGCCAAGATGAAATCTGTATTAGCAGTAGTTTTGTGCTGCTAATTGACAAAGAACTGACCTGCAGACTGATGTTGGTGTCTTCCATACTCTTCTCAGTCAGGCTGGAGATGGTGAAGGTCTGGCTGTTATCCTCAAAATTAATCTTACGTGTTGCTCTCGACTTGGTCCTGCAGATTTGTTAAATACATAGAATAATAAAGAAAGGAAACTCTCGAAATGAAAAACAGAAAATTCAAAAAGTGATTAATGGATGTTTTCAAGACGCCTTTCATATCATTGTCACTGTCAAAAGGTTTTGTGTACCTGCGACTTTCCTCCATGTTGGCTTTGATCTTGTCAACGTAGATCTCAGTGTACAGCAAGGCGGTGAAATGTGCTGAGCAGGACTGAGCAGCTTTGGCCACCTCCAGGTAGTTCAATTCCAGCCAGAAGTTTGAGTCACACACTGTTGCACAGGAGCTGCTGAGAGAAGGAACCAGGTGTGTTTATATGAATTTACAAAGACACACTGGTTAGCCATGGCGTGCACACATCATGTAAAGTCCAGGTCACTCTGCAAACCTGTCAGTTTGAACTGGTCTCTGTTGGTGTCTCAGATAGTCAACAACAGCAAGCATGGTACGCAGAGAGGTCTTGTCGTACGAGCCCTGGCTGACAGAATCTGACTCTGTGGGGAAGAATAAATGCAAATCACAAACTAAAAAACAAAGGCATTCATTCACTGTGAACACTAACCGCAGACCTGAACAGGAGGGAGTAGACAAAGAGAAAGATAAATTATCGTTATCATGTGTTATACAGTCATACTTACCAGAGTCAGAGTTGAGTGGTGTGGCAGAGCGACTGGGAGGCTGAACCCTCCTGCAACAAAAGTTAAAGAAGTCCTGAATGTGGGAGGAGAGCGACTCCCTCCACGAACCTGTTTGGTCATCGAGAAGGATGGAGTGGATGATGAGGGGCAGCAGCCTGTGACAGCACTCCACCCACACCTGGACACAGACGAAGGCAACAAGGTGAAGTCAGATCCAGAGCTTTTGAATTAGATTTTAAATAGAACTGGCTGATGTACAATCTGTGACCAAATGTGGACTGCAAATGCTTTCAAATGCTCTAAAGAAGGTGAAAAAATAATTTGTTATGAAATGAAATAAATGTAGGAGTATTACTAATGAAGAGCCCTGAATGTGAACTCTGTGCGCTCACCAAGCACAGTGACCGCGACAGCAGCAGAGCCTCACTCCTGACTCCTCCACTGTCGAGCAGGGTGGTGCACAGAGCCCTCAGCCAGGCTTTGTGGCCGCCCGCCTGCGGAATCCAAAACGTCTGACTCTCCAGCTTCTCCCTGGCCTCCGAACTCTCCTCAGCTTTCACAACTGCCACCTGTTCAAATAGAACAGTCAGTGGTAATGGTTGAAATTTGAAAAAAAAAAAAATGCATCGGCCCAGTGTTTTGCTTGTGGTGCAAAGCCAAAGTCACATACATTCCCATGTAGAACACCAAAAGGTAAAAAGACAACCACACACAGATCTTCATGACTAAGGCATCATTTTCTATTTTTATTCATTCAGGCTGTGTCAGCAAACATGCTGACATTTTGGCCATGTGACCTTCATCAGAGCATCTAGGTCAAAACATTAGTTAGCATGTTTGTTTCAAGTACCGATCACTTGTCAGATGCAGGCATCAGCGCTGGCTGGTATGAAGCAGGTGCTGTTCCCTGACCATTCAGAGAGGTTGTTACACCCCATGGCTAACTTTCATTTCATTTAACTAATGCACGGCCCAAAGTGTCACAGGAAGGCTAAATGTAGGGGCCAAAAGGAGAAGCTAAATCACTTCTTTAAACTTGTATTGGCACTTGTATCTGTAAATGTGAAATTAACTGAACTGTAACTAAATTAAACTAAAACTAAAAACAAACAGCAGTCATTAAAATCTGTACTTTAAAATCAGAGGTGCACTGAAGAAGGCCATCAGACCAAAACTTTACCATGTTTGGGGTTTTTTTTAAAGATTTTTTGGGCTTTTTGTGCCTTTATATAGAGGACAGCTGAAGAGTAGACAAGAAACGGGGCAGAGAGAGGGGAAATGACATGCAGCAAAGGGCCACAGGTGGAATCGGACCCGGGTCCGCTGCGCAAAGACACAGCCTCTGCATATGGGGCGCTTGCTCTATCAACTGACCCACCAGGCGCCCCAACCATGTTTGATGACCTTACCAGAATAAAGTGACTAAAAAAAGAGTAGTAATCTTTGTCCTAAAGATCTGTATGTGAGTACCTATAGGTTCAACAAATAAATGTTTTGACAGAAAAACACTGTTCACCTTCTTTTTGGCCTTTCTGAAGGGATTGAGGTAGGCCAGCATGGGGTCTCTGTTGTCTTTGTGTTGCTCCCAGAAGTCAACTCCAGACTGAGAGGCGAGGATGTTCTTCACACACTGAGCGGCTGCCTGCCTCACCTCAATACTGGCATACAACCACAGCACAGAACGCAGTAAATATCAGTACAAACCACTTGCTCCTCTATAGTCATGTACATTAAATTTTTAAATGCCGAGTTAAAGGTTTCATTGTACCGCTGGTGAGTGAGTGCGTCGTTCATGCAGTTGAAGGTGATGTAAAGACTTTGTGACTCAGTGGAGCTGAAGAGACACACAGCCTTTTCATAGAGGGGGTCTCTGCCGTGAAGCAGGGCGATGGTGGAGAAATCCACAGGACCCAGTTCTCCCAGACAGCTGCCTGCTGCCTCTGCAGGGAAAGATGTGTGTTTGTAAAACTGAAAGGGATGAAACGGTGTACACATGACAGCAGGTTATTTGATTTTATACCCAGAATGTCGGCTCCTCCGGGGTGGTTGGCTGCTAACTTACAGAGCTGCAGCAGACTGAGAACCAGCTTCACCAGCACACTGTCAGCAGGTTCAGCTGCACGAAGGGCAAAGAGAGAGGACATTTTAAACATATTGAGATATTAACAGACCACAACTTTTTTTATGCATGAACCAGTTTTCCTCATCATACTGTGGCACTCTTTGAGCAGCTCTCTGATCTGTCCCTTGTTGTCATGTAGCTGTCTGGTCAGCTGCTTCAGCCCCTCGAGTCTGGTCAGAGGTAAAGAGTCACAGGACGTCACTGACAGGAAGTGAGTGATCTCCTTTAAAAGAGAAACATAGAAGATGTTCACCAGCAATTCAATTTTGGTTATTCATTTTCACAGATAAAATAACCTTTCTGCTCCTCAAAATAATCACTGAGGAATCCAAACTACATATGCATCGAAAGAATACAACAAAATATTAAATGATACTTGCACATCTTGTTTAATTACCTGTCTCAGTGTAAAGGACCCACTGTTATATTTCAGTGTGTGCTGTATGGATCGCAGCTCTCGGAATTCAGGCAGGTCAGGAAAAGGCTCCAACCTGCTGATTGCGTCTCTTAGCTTCTGTTGGTTTTCTATCACAAGAAACTGCAGCAAACTGAGCACCTACAGAGGCGAGAGGGAAGTAAAAATGAAAATGTGAGGCTCACAGATGCTGAAAGGAGGCAGATGTCTCTCTACAGACAAAGAAAAAAGAGAAAGTTATTATAACTTAAAAGGAACAGAGATCTTTTAAAAAACGAAAGTCAGAGCCAAACTGATGGAAAGTTGCATTACAGTGAAAGGAATCAGTTCATGGAGCAATCTCAACAACAGACACCAAAGAATCGAAAAGACATTTTATATTTTATAAAACAATTTAAGTCAGTATGTTAACAAAATACAATGAAATGTGTTAATTAAGTTTTGTTCTGTTGTGAGCTTCTCTGAATGATGTAAAATGAACTGTAACCTAGGAACTAACGTATGGATGTGCATGGCTGTGTTGGCCTGCAGCTTAATGATTAATTAAGGGAAACTTGATAAGTGCATAATATTTGAAATATTTTTTGTAAATCATGAAAAAAATATAAGTGACAAAAGAACATCATATTGAACAAAGCAGCTATTAAGTAGCAAACTGTCCACCTTTGTAATTTGCAAAAATGGCAACATATTACTATGTTTAGAAAATGTTCAAACGTCTAATTTTCCAATAATTAGATACACTTTAGATACACTACACTTTCTATTGAACCGTCAAACTCCGAAACATAACATTCTTGAGTTGCCTCCTGCAACATGTACCTGCTGTGAGATCGCAGGCCGGCTGGTCACCTGAGCCGTGAGAGTCCCAACAATGACCTGTAGGTGACAGTCTAGAGCGTCATCACAGAACTGCAGAGCTGCCCGACACACAGAGGTCAAAAGGTCGCAGCACAGAGCGAGGCTTCTGTTGGAAACCTCGTCACACTGAGCTGGTCTGAGGATTAGAGGAACACACACAGGTTCAGCTTTGACACTGAGCAGTGTACATCGACGTATTATGTGCCATGTGTGCATGTTACCAGTGAGTATGTGTGCGCACCAACCTGCTGTTGATGTGGTGAATGAGTGTGTAGATGACGTCTCTGAGGACGAAGGCCCAGGCTCCTCCCAGACCGTCCTTCACCTCTCTGAGCAGCAGGTTGACAAACAGGTGATACATGAGGAGGATTCGATGGCGTTCGTAGCTGTTGGTCGTCTCTGCTGCTTTTTCACACACTGCCAGCAAAATGCGCTGGATAGAAATCTACAGAACAAAAAGGGACAACAATCGGTTAATTTCCTACACACAGACAGCGAGGGTGAGAGGAGTTATATTCAGCTGGTATCAATCTGCAACCTTACAGCTAGATGTCAACAAATCCTTAACACAGGACCCTTAAACAAGTTTTAGAAAACTAAGCTACTACAAAATGTTGATCAATAATGGGAGAAGTAGTTGGGGGATAATTAAACATCTTACCGGAGTTTTTGATAGGATGGCTACCAGAGATTTGTGGTTTGCACTGTGGCACTTGCTGAGGTAGTTCAGTGTTGCTTTGATGACATAAGAGCTGAAGTACGGCGGGTTTGGTGCAGGATCCAACTCACTGAGAGACAGTTAAAAGTAAAATACATTTTATTTCATTTTTCCTTAAAATTTTTATAGATGGGAAGGGAAAGTCACAATTAAACAACCCCTAGGGTGAAACTGAAGTGCTGAAAAAGAAGCAAAAGATACGGTACAACAGGTTTTAAGTGAATAATTTTGTTGCAAAATTGGAAGTTTGCATTGTTGGCCTTCAAGCAGCCCTCTCTATGCCACTTTTGGATTAAGCACCACACTTTTCCCCTAAGCTTAAAGAAGGGGCACTTGCCACTACAGTTGTCTACATGTCTTTGTGGAGCTCCCTGAATGAGCCCTTAAAACGCAGTGGATGACTGCATGAAGGCTAATATTGTTCATTTTCTCTGTCAGAGCTGATTTGCAACTTTCACTTACCCAAAACAGAGATACTACAAAAGATATGAACTTAAAACTCTCTGCATTATCACTCAAAGAGTTGAACTGTACATGCATGGAAAGAGAGTTTATGAACACATCTCCTTCGACCTTAGGCTGCAAAAATATCAATCACCATATACCAGCATATAAGACGATAAAAGACACAGTCATGGAAAAATTTAACCTTTACCCTATAAAGTGTTTCAGGTCTCCTTCAGCTCCACTTCCTTCATAGAGAGTCATCAGCAGCTCAACCACTATGTCTGCCAGGTTACTGTGGATCAAGTTGTCAATTTCCTGCAGACAAATGCACAAACACAGGGACAGACATGCACAGTTAAATAAATTTGCCAAACACTTGCTTAACCCTAGATGCAGATGCAGGCAGATGTTTTGCAGCTGTGTTTACCTGCTTGCCCAGACAGTTGGGGTCTTTGAGCAGGTCGTACACTCTGTTGGCCTTCTCCCTCTGCTGTGCAACCTGCGCATCCTGGCCAGACAAGGCAAAGTACGGCAGGATGTTGACCATGATCTTGGGGAAACAGTTGGCCAGTAACTCTTTCCAGTCCTTCTCAATATATCTGCCGATAGACTTCACCTGCTCAAAGTCATCCAGGAAGACCAGGTGGGGTATCAAAACCTGGTAGGAAGAGCTTTAAGGAGACAAAAGACAACGGGGGGTGTTAGTTAGGGGCTCAATAAAAGGTTGCTAGAGGATGACACGAGATAAAATAAAATAAAATAAATAAAGGTATATCTCCTCACTTATAGAAATCTTTGACTGAGTCATGGTCAAGGAGGGTGTAGGGGAAAGATCCAAGAGTGTAGCGATCATCAGACTGTCGCTGTGCCAGCCACTCAGCCACCAGGTAGTACAGGTGAGAACTGACAAATGTCTTTACGCTCCTGTAGCCCAGCGCTCTGGATACACTGCACAGCATCTGCAACAGACAGACAAAAATAATAAAATAGCTCATTTGCAGACGCTACATTCATGAACTCACTCTCCAAAATTCAATTCCTAAACCTGCATTTAGCATCTTGAACCTCCATCTCCACAATGCACAAAGCCTTGACAGCATTACCTTTTTAATGAGCTCTTCTTCTATGTTGTTTTCCTTGTAGGACTGGAAGAGGGCAAACAGAGCCTGCTTTTCACACACGGGGCTGCAGCACAGCACAACAGACAAACTCTTCAGCAGGGCAGCCTTGCGGTTTAACGCCTCGTCCTGCTGATCCTCTGAGGAGCAGCTTCTCTGCGCAGAATCACAAAAACACAAGATGCATTAGGAAAGTCAACTATGGGCAGAAAACACACTATCAGCACCTAGTCAACTTACTTGGAGCCTCATTCCTTCCTGAGCCTTCAGATAAACGCTCTCAAAAGCTTTCTGCTGGTGTTTAAGCGGCAGCATCCTCCTCTTGTCCGGATGCTCAGGTCTCATCTCCAGAAACAACCTGGATGCACAGGAAGTGATCAGATCTATGATCCACTTCATGACTTCCACTTCGTTTTCGGGAACATTATTAGCAGTGCAAAATCAGCGTACCTCTCCACTGACATGGCCACCAGCATGCGCACTTGGTGGTGGTCATCTGCAAGGTGAGATGGAAGGATGACAGACACTGGCCGATCTTCCTCTGTGTCAGATCCTCTGATACTTAAAACCGCCCACTTACAACACGGATCAGCCTGTCAGAGAGGGGAGAAGTCAAAAATACAAAAAAAGATTCCAACAGAGTGATGGTAGATTGATAAGCTGATTAAAGCAGCTGTAAGAATGTTTCTTTTTTCATTAATTCTGGCGACCAGTGTGGACATAAGCAGTGTTGTTTTTCAGGATGCATGGAGATGAGGCTCTGTACCTTTTTGTGGTCATGTGTAATTAATCCTACAGCTAAAAGATTTGCTTAGACACAGTAATTTTGTTTAAAAAAACAAACCAAAAAACACTTATCAACACCCAAGTAATGTTCAAGATATAGTTTGGCACTATGGAACATCACAATGTTTGGCTTGTCTCATTTATTCAGAAGATGGATGGACAGACAGACAGACAGATAGATATTGCATAAGATACAATGAAATTTTGTTCTGTGATAAACTCCAATTAGCAGCATATTTGGTAAAAATTCTAAAAGGTAAATGACATAAACACAGGATTGAACTGATGTGAAGGAACATGTGAAGGAACCCACCTCCAGCAGGGCAACCAGGCATCGAACTAAAGCAGCTCGTACGGCTGCCGTGCATTTCCCCGTTTGGCTCAAGAAACTGTGGTTGAGTTACAATCAGAGAGTGAGTTACAAGATTGTGACAGAGGGCAGGTATTCACAGAAAGTTTTCAAAGTCTAATTCTGTGGCTAATTCCAAAGGACTTTTTTTTTTTTTTTTTTTTTTTTTACAGGACTTTACTTTGCTGTGACTCCTGCAAGTTTTTCTCAGTATCTCATTCTCAGTTACGGGAGGCTCCATTTTAGGAGCAGATTTACAAAATCTCTGACAGATTACAATCAAACATTTTTTCATATTATGGAAATATGTCACTCACCAGAATCCTGACACAACTTGCAGCAGTGATCCCTGAACGTGCCTCATTTCCTCTGGCGTGTGTTGGGTTTTCCCCAGGCTCCTGATGGAGGGTAACAGACCCAACAGAACAGCAGCACAGATCTCTTGGTCCTGTCGGTACTGAGAACACAGGTCCCTGTGAACACGGCACAACAAACAGCCTTGAATATTCAACATGAAATAGACATAAGTAATATATATTACAGCATTTTAGAAAAAGTCACAGAAAAATTTCCCTACGCCAGAGGACGTAGCAATGAATCGAATTCCTCTGGAGAGAGCGAGTCCTCAGCAGGAAGCTTCTTCAGCAGGACAAGATACTGGAAGACAACCGGATGTCAGCATTCACCAGCTGCACCAGCATCAACGCTGAGACCGTGTCTCTCTACAGCAGCAGCTACCCACCATGTTGAGATGCAGGGCTTTGCTGAAGTCCATCTGTTCCACCAGCAGCAGCAGCTTGCGCCGCACCTCCTGGGGTTTAAAGAGCAGACCGTGGACGGGCGGGACGGAGCCGCACTCACACAGGAACTCCAAGGCTGCAAGGAGAGCCAGATCCTGCTGGGCCAAATGATCGTCTGCTAGCAGACTTTTTGCACCTGTGGGAGAGCAGAGCTATTATTCCTTAACCTGTTAATCACTCTTCTTCAACTGTCTCAGCTTGATATAAGCACAACTGGATCAACAGCCATCAAACACAGCATTTTAGCATAAACACAAATAGTAAAAATCTGCAAAGCTGTAGGATGTGGCTGCAATGCATTTTAGTCTACTGTCAGGGGAGACACTGGTGACTTTCATATACTAGATTTCTCCCCTTTGTATGTATGTATGTAATGTAACTGAGGAAAAAAAAATCACATTTTTCTAATTTTAAGAAGAGAGTCACTGGTTTATTAAAAAGAGCAAAAACTCTTCTTACCTGGCCCACAGGAAGTGTCACTGTTGTCTCCCTGTGGTCTGTGGAGCCCGTTGGTGCTGCAGTGGGACTCTTTGTCCTCATCAAACAGGTCGATGTCATCCCCTTGCTGAGGTCTGGTCGTGTCCAAGTCATCATCCACATGATCATCTTCATCTACAACACTGACTCTTTTAGAAACACTGCAGGACTAAAGAGAAGCAGGAGTGAGACTTATTCAAATGAGCCAGCTCTTTCTTTTTGAAATAAAAAATGTCACTGTTTTTATCTTTAGACCGCAAGAATCTCGAATCTGCTTTGTATGCCACCTACCAAAAGTTTGCAGATCTCAGCCAGTTCGCTGAGGAGACCGGCAGGCAGGATCATGATAAACAGACTGGAGGAGATGGAAGAAACGTTATCCTGTAGGGGAAAGGAGAAATGTTTTACTCATTTTGAATGTCTGAGTGCATTCAAGGACTTGAGAGGATGTGACTGGATTGTCTGAGATGATCGTGCACCTGCTCGAAAATGTAACTACATGTCAAAGCGACACGGACCACAAGCACTATGATTGGTCCGCTTG
>JAQLOL010000024.1:9965909-9977141 GCA_029783665.1 Naso thynnoides
CTAAGCTTTGTGAACATATGAATGATTGGGAAAAGGCTGAATTTGAATGAGTTTGAATCAGCTTCCCATTTAAATCCATTACAACAGAGCAAATACAGTTGAATATTTTGAATATTCTGAATGATATTTGAAAGCTGAAGAGATGTAAAAATTTAGAAGGAATCTGGAATATTTTGATGTTTGAATAAAGTTTCTAGCTGAAAGTATGAATGAGCAGCAACCTTTTAAAAATTATGAAATTTTGATCAGGGCGCTCTCTGGATCCAGTTCCTCAATACATCCATATTCCTGCAAAAATTTAAAAACTTTGCTCATTTTGTGAACAGACCCCAGAAGATTTAAATCACCTATTTTGGTCATGTCCCCACTTGTGTAGCCTTTTGGCAAAAGACCTGTGCTTTCATCTGTCAGCACGTTGAAAGGAATTTTTCACTGGCTTGCAAAAATGCATTTTTTGGTTTCTTCTCTGTCCCACCCCCAAATCAAATCAGTATTACATAATTAATTCAATTCTGTTTCTAGCTAAAGCCCATATCCACAAATGTAAATTCTCTAACCAGAAACCATGTTTTCCCCATTTTGAAAATGAATTCTAACAATATATTAATTAATCAGCCACTCAGGAAACAAGAAAGTTATTAAAACTCCAAATGTAGGCTATGTACACTGTTTAATCTATAAATTGAGGTATTCTCTTGGTATGTAGGCTACATTATCTCTGTATTGTCATTTGCTATGCTTGTGTACCTTACTCACATCTCCTGGTGTTACAGCTGCTGTCCCTCTCATTGTACTTTGTATCCCCTCCATTTACATAAGATGTATATGTCTGTGTGTATATACTAATTGAATTATGTATGTACTAATTGGATTGAAAACAAACAAACAAACAAACAAAAAAAACATCCATTGATCTGACCCAGTGATGACCTTACATCACTTCCTGGTCGTCTGTCTGGTAGTGGGTGTGCCAACCTTAAAAAAAACAACGAACTGCTCTGTCGCGTGTTACTTTAGTAAAGTAATAAAAGGCATGCGTTTCATTTGAACTATTACTCTCCCATTTTTGTTTATAGCAACCTGCTGGGTGGAGTAGACCCAGGGTAGACCTTGACGTTACAGATTGGACTACAACTACCGATACTCCAAGCGGCAGATTAGGTTGAAACTTCCGGGTTATACGTGCTTGAGTTCCCCGCCTTTTGAGTAAGCAGCAGTGCCCTTAGGACGTCGCCTTCACAATAATGCTACGGACGGGTTTTTAGTTTGACGCCGTCTAAATGATCTCTGACAGATTTTTTATGAACATGTAGCCAACTCTTTCCTTCTTCTGTCTTTATATCAACCGACAGGCAGCCATGTTGTTACCGTCAGACGTCGCTCGGCTTGTTTTGGGTAACGTTGACGTTAAATCTGATGAAGCAAAGCAAAGCTTAGCTGTAGCATTAGCCAACAATGATACTAAAGTGTAGACAGGCGGTTTAAAGCTTACATTCCTTAACTGTTGGCTAGTCACCGGAAAATATGCAGGTTTTTGGGTTACTGAAAGTTTGAGATTTCTTGTACTGCTATATTTATCTAACTGGGTGTCGGTATGTTTCCTCCCACAGGTTATCTCCAAGAAGAGGGATTAACCGCTACAAGCCAAGCTTTCATTCATGAGAGTCCAAATCTTAAAGAGTATGCGGACCACACTATTGGAGATGGGACCGTTCCTGCTTGTGTTTTTGTATGTATGCCCTCTTATCTAATAGGCCCTTTCTGAAAATGTTAATGTAATATCATGAGGATGATAGTACAAACAGCTTTTATGGTTTATTGCTTGTCTCCACACACAGTCCATCTTTGGGAAAAGCCTAACGACCATATTAAATGAGTACATGGCTACAAAAACAAAAGGTGAGTTCATCTGACATGGTCCTCTTCATAGAATCCACCTTTCTTAATGTATTCACCTTCTTGTGTCATGATTATGTTGTTTGCAATTTGTCTATTTTTCATCAGAATCTTATCCTGAGGTACCTGCGGTGATGACCTCGTTGTGGAAAAAGCTGGATTATACACTCAACCAGATCAAGTAAACATCTTTTAGTTTTGTTGACTAAATCACAGAAATATGTATGAGGAAAAACTAATTACAGTGTCCAATTTCAGTCGAGGTCATTGCTGATGTTCCTGTATTCTGCTATTTATTACATTAGGTCACTGCAGAACACCCCTAACATTTCAGCATGTCAAAGAAGTAAGTCTTTTAATTTTTTGTCCCTTTTTTAATTTAATTTTCTCTATTGTACTCTAACGAAAATCCTTCCTGACAAAATGTACATTACATCTAAATAAGCATATAGTACTGCAGGGTAGATGGCACTGTTTCCTATTAACTTTTATTGACAACCACCCAGGAAGATTCAACCCAGCATGAATATTTTAGCATGGTCAAATCTGTATAATAAAGACTCACATGATTCAATTTCTGTTGATGCATTAACAGCAGTTGTAGCTGTACAGATTTGAAATATTTGACTGCTTAGTCTAATTTTTTCTTTTTGTTCAGACAAGGTTGTTTTTCTCTTACCTCTACATGTTTCGGCGGAGCTTTTGCCTTCCTCAGAAGTGTCACTTGATGGTGTGTGTGACTCGTCTTATCAGCTGATGTTACACACACCATCAAAAAGAAAAAAATAGACTATGAAAACTGAAGACATAATGAACACAATTGAATTATTTGACTGCTTGATGAATGGCTTTTGAAATCAGAGGCGTATTGTCTTATGTGAAGCCTTTTGCATCCCCCCAAAAAATCCCAAATAACAGAATATATTCACAAAATATGATAAATACTGTGTTTAATACATTAAAGGTGGCATCACACACTTGTTACAGGCTTGTTTTTACCTACATCTGTTCTTTGCAGTACGTTCACGCGTTGGATTGGCAAGACAGCGGAGTTTGGCTGTGGCTTCATCAGGAGCCATCATCTGCTCATCAGTTTCTGAAACAAGCAGCTCCATCATCAGCCCGGCACACACCTCCCACAGCATGCTCGGGCCCTCTACCCCTGCATGCTACACCGCCCAGCACACCCGAACAGCTGCCAGCAGCATCGCACAGCAGCAGATCCACGACATCAGACTAAATACACCTAGTCAGTTAAAAAAAAAAAAAAAACACTTTAAAAATATGCCTTTTGAATTTTTTTAATTGGATAAAAAGAAAAATACTAGTGGTCACTATTGCTATATTGTAGCGGCTTAGCATTGCTGATTTGATACAGTAGAAATGGTAAAAACAAATAATATCACGTGAGAGGTTGATATTTTTATTCACGCAGTGTTAATGTGCACAGATGAACAACTGAGGTTCATTTTTGTGTGAATTTTGGATGATGGCCTGAAAATGTTTTTATCTAAGCCAATAGCTTGATCTTTAAGTTCACTTTTTAGTCATATTTTGACTTGCTTGTAAACAGTCACCAATCACAACAAAATGTTTGACATAATGTCTCCATCACAGGAGACTCACCTGTGCAGATGATCGTTTCAGAACATCGTTTAAATCAAGGCCCAATGTCTCCTGGAAGAAGGAAATGGTAAGGAAGATTTTTGTTACTGCATAATAGACATTGAACAGCCCATTCATAAGAGAGCACTAAAGACCGTCTGTGTTTTCCTGCTAACTCGCAGTGGTTTGAACATGCTTCTTTCTAAATACCGAACTGAATTACAGATGTAGATGTTAATAAACAGGCTTTTTTTTCCTCAGGGGAGACATTTTGAACTGTCCTTTTACAACTCGGGGTTGTACAACAAAATGAAAGTTGTATTACTCTTTTATAGTTACTAATAATCATTGATGGCATACTATTATTTTAAATGATAAGTAGCTGTCTGAAGCTTAATGCTCGATTCTGTTTAATGTCAGAGATGTTATTGTTGCACATCCTTGTGCGTGTTTGGCTGCCATCTCTCTAAAACCTTTCTACTGTGTTTAGGGACACCCCCAGGAAGAGGGGAGGTGCTGTCAGTGGGTCCAGCGGCCCCAGCAGATGTGCCACAGCCTCCAGTAGCCTGAATGCAGAACCTCAGCTCGAGGAGGCAGTGGATGAGACCTTTCCTGTAAGAATATCTTAACAGACAGGAAGTGTTTTTAAACCATCATGAGCAGCAAATAAGAGCTTAATTAGCTGTAGATAATCACCTCTGAGTACACCTGAAATAAATGTCTTTTCATTTGTGATTGAGAGTGATGAATGACAAGTTGGTCTTCTCCACAGCAACTGGTGATACAAAGTGCCCGTGACAAGATATTGGGGGACAGGTCGCTACAGGAAAAACTTGCTGAAAACATCAACAAAATCCTCGCCAGGTAAGTGTCAAGGTGGAACTCTGCATTACTTCACTGCCTTTGATGTAGCGGTTGTGTGTGATGATCTGTTGTTTGTCTGTGACAATCAAAACTTGTTACAACATGCTTTAATATGACTTTCACCTCTGTTTCATCTCTAATATCAGTGATCCAGTGCCCCAAACATCAAAGACCTCCTCAACTACATTGGAGGCAGACCCATCAATAGATGAAATTCTGGGATTGCAGGTGCTGGAAAAAATTATAACTGCTAATGTAACAGTTTAATTAAATGTCTCCCCTTCAACGTGTTCCTCAAACATTTATCAAATTTTCCCTGTGTGTCTTTCATATTTCCTGACATATATCATTTGGTGCAGGGTGAAATCCACATGAGTGACGATGCCATCCAGGACATTTTGGAACAAATGGAGTCTGACCCAGCTTTTCAGGCTCTCTATGACCTCTTTGATTACAGTAACTATGACCTAATTTACTTTTATTTTGTTTGTTGTGCAGAGTATTATAAAATCACAATGATCCTTCAGTTGTGAATGAAATCACATTAAAAAGCCATTTTGTAACAGACCTTTTATAATATGTTTTTGCAGATAAAACCAGATTTAACGAAGGAGAACCAGAGGATGGAGATATTAGCTGCTCTCCAGAGGAGAGTGACACTGCTGGACCTTCACCCACGGTCAGACCCATCCAGAATGATGATCCAGGTATTCTTACAATCTAATAATAGGATCTGACAAGAAGGAAAGAAAGATGTCTCCTTAGCTTACTGTCATCCATCTCACACAGTTTATGGAACGTTTCCTGAATTTAAACTTTCAGGTAGATTAATACACTGCAGATACAATCAGATGTATTTTTTTTATCATACAACACAGTGAATACATTTACATTCACCCTAGTATCCCTGTCATGATAAGGTTCATAGGAGTGTCCTTGTTTTGTTTTGTGCATGTGAAAAGCTTATGGTCTTATCCCGGTTTTGAGAAACTAGGATATACTGCCTTCAGTATTCAGACAGAAACCAGGGGACTATTGCACAAAAGTAGAATTAAGAAATCCAGGACAACTGAAAAAGTTAGGCTTGACCTATTCTAAATAAGTGCATCCTGGCTAAATCTGTTGCATGTTTGCCAAGCCAGGATAAGAAGGTGCGACTATGTCAAGCCTGGTCTAAGTAATTCAGACGAGCATGGGTTCATGGTTTTCTTTAATATGCTGCGAGATTGATCGTAGATTTACTGATACAGAAGTGGAAAAGAGGTGTGCCACACATTTCTTATCAAGTTAGCAACACCTTTTAATGAAACTTATGAGGAGGTGTAACATATTTTATGTAACAACAAAAGTAAGCTAATAAACAAGTAAAACACAGAAGACTGCGGAATAACTGTGAAACACATTTACTTCTGATTGGAGTGGCAGCTGACTGCACAATAAGGTAGCAAGAATAATAAAGCTTGGCTGTTTCTTTCTTCTTGGCTGGAGCAGACTAGCTGCAAAGTCTCCATTGTTACTCATATGCCCCTGCTTTTGTGTAAACGAGTCAAGGTGAAGTTCAGCCAGGATAGGTGGAAGATCCTGGCTGAATCCCTAATCTTGGTTTTGTGCAAGAGACCCCAGGATTCTGTGGCATGTAAACTAGGGCTGCACGAGATATCGAAAATTTATCATCATCGCAATATTAACATGTGCGATAGACATGTCTCAGAAGACTACTTAAACTGCGATAAATGGTTAATTTCACGTGCCATGCATTTAGACGCTATATATATATAGACGTCAATATATATTGCCAGTCAGACAAATTGCTGCTAATGTAAACGGATTATTTCCTACAGCTGCAGCTTCGCATTAAAAGCATTTAACTAGCAAAATGCGACTTAACATTTATTTTGAAGTGACTGGTACGCTAGTTACAGGAAATACAACAACACGTTCAATTAGCTTGGCTAGCTAACCTCTAAATGTGTTTGTAGAGCAAAACAGCAGTCATTTTGGCATTTGTTGAAACCAGAGCAATTTAAAGTATGTGTGTGAGTAGTTTTGTACCGTCTGAAAGTAACAGAACAAGAATGTAGCTGTGAGATGAACCGCTGCAAGTGGCAGGTAACAAACTAACATTACCATTATGTCTCTCTTAGTCAAGTTTTCCACCTCTCTATTAGCATCCGAAATATTATGAAGTAGGTGCTGCTGCATTTGCTTTGACGACTGACATTAATTATCTGCCATTGTACAGTCCACAGACGACTGTTCTCCTTACTCTTGTCATATTATCAGTGAAATTTCACCCCATGTGTCTCTAGCAACTTTGTGCAGCCTCTCAGCTGCTGGTCTTGCGGCTACTGCTGTATGTATAGAGCATCAGTCTGTCCGACAGTAAGGATATTGTTTCCCCAGTGGGCAAGTAACGTTAATGTAATCAGTGTATGCTGTACTACCGTGTAAAACCGTGAACACAGTGGCAAGCCTTTAACCAGGTTACACTGTCATGTCTTTGAGCTGCTGATCAGTGTGACTGTTACACATACTCACACTGTCTGGAGTCTGTTAGCAGCACAAATCTAAAGCAGAGAGGCATTAAAACTGTAAACTACTTTTGTATTTGTCTATGTTATAAAGATTAAATGTTTATATGATCAAAACTAATAAAAACTTAACAAAAAAATATCGTCATCTCAATATTCAATGCCATTATTGTATATCGCAAGTTTTCCTTATATCATGCAGCCCTAATGTAAACACGTTATCCAGGTTTCTGAATCATCTCACACTTACCGAGATGGTGAGTGATCAAGACGCACCTACAGGCAAAGGTTAGGAAATTTTAGATTGAAATGATGATGGAGCTGCCTAAAATACACAGATTGCGACAGATTTATCATTTAATGTTCTATTTTACTTGTCAGGCACAACACAAGGAGATGGTAATGCTTTAGACACAGCACCGATGACTGTGAAGATGAGAGCTGGACAAGAGCGCAAGATCAGAAAGGCAACCGCTCCCACAGTGTTCAAGAAAACCATTCTTAGCCCCAGAGGCAGAGCATCCAGAATTGAAAACAGTTCAGCCAGATTATTAGTGAGTCATGGGGAGCACCGAGAGGCCTCATCTGCCACTGTTGACTCAAACAGCAAAGAAAAAGGCTCACTTCTTGATAAAAGTGCTTTTGCAACACCAATGGATGTTGATGAACCTTTAAATATACCTCCCCCTCCATCAGATAGTACAGCCAGTCAGGAGCCTGCCCCTAAGGACAGCACCTCCAACCGGACTGCCATCATTGAATCAACTGCAGTTTCCTTGTCAGGAGCCTCCACTGCGTTTCCTGTGCCAGAGGAGACATCCGCCTCTAATGTGGACAAAGGACTGGAGCATAAACAAGCACAAGGATCTGAAAAACAACCTGCTACGGTTCCTTTACCAATGACCAGTCAAAATGCTTTTTTGTCTCCTGCACAAGTTGACCTGAGCAGCACTCCAACTGTTGTCCTACCTCATGCATCAGTTTCAAGCAGTGAAGGAGTCACTCAGCCAGTGTTTACTTTTTCAGTAACATCTGAATCTTCCTCTTTCACGTCTGCTTCCGTTTGTGCACCATCCACAGCAACACCTGGCTCATCCACATCTTGTTCTACCTCTGCAGTACATAAAGCCACACCTGCCTCATCCACATCCGCCACCTATTGTGCCCCAGCTGCTACAGCACCAGATCCTCAAATCACAAACCACACCTCTCCAAGCAAGGCTGCAGCTGATTCTAATATAGTTTCTTTGAAAATTATCATCAGCGATACCCAGGATGAGGAATCTTCCAGTGACCCAGCCTTGACTCAAGCAATCTCTAGCATTTCCGGAGACAAAATCCCCACCATCTACCTTTCCTCACCAGCTAAGTCCCCTGCATGCCCTGGCACACCGAGGGCCAGTATGGATGAGGCAGCACAGGCAGTAAGTGGCTTGCAAAGCTCTGAGGAACATGCGAGTCCTCTTAGCAGCAAGGCTAGTTCTTTAGTGGCATCCCCATTAACCGGGACATCACAGGTCCAGCCAAACTACATAATTCAAGTACCCTTAGACACCACTACCCCTGCCCTCCAAGGATCCACAGCCAGTTATATCCTTGTGACTGAACCCCCAACTACAGATGCTCAAACCAGACAGGTGCTACTGTCTGCAGGTGTCTCAAAGGGACAGCCTTTGCCCACCAACCAGTATGGGGTCACAGCAGTCACAACACCAACTCACTCTCAAGGCTTCTCCACAGGTGAGAGGAAACTAAACAGATGACAACATAGTCGTCTTACAGTTTTAATATTTCTTCAGGTGATTTTTTTTTTTTAAATTTAGTGATAGTACTTAAAAAATAAACAAAAACAAATCTTTGTTCTTTATGTACAGGATCTACTCTCATCTTACCATCGCCTATTAAACCCTTGATGCTTCCTGTTTCAGTTGTGGGGCAGAATGCTCTGGGGAAGCTCCAGATGGTATCCAATCAGGTAACAAACCTTTATCTGCTGTTCTTTGTCAAGAGCTATTTCCTTTCTTACCATTGTCACCAGAATGATAAAATGCTATTTTATCAACCTGGTGACCAACCTTTGGTCCATAACAAAGTATCTTTAGATCTAATGGGCTGATTCCATGAAGTTTACTATGCCCACATTGCTATTTTGGACCAGACTGACACCTTACTAAGTAACAAACTGTCCAGACTGAAGGCAGTTTTCATGCTATTTTTGTTTCCAAAACAAAAAAAATCCTGGTGGTGTTCACTGATCCTCCTGTGCAACTGATAGAATTTAATGATAGCAACATTGTACGTATTGTCTTCAGTCAGTCTGAAACTTTTAATTGAGTATCACAATGTGTAATAAACATTGCTGCCTAAGATGGCCTGAATTGCAGTAGTCATTTAGCGACGTCCAGAACACTAAAACATTCAATTTGTTTTATTTACAGCTTGTTGCCATACCGAAAGCAGTACCAGTTCAGCTGTCAGAAACTGTCAAGACTAAATCTCCTGCAGTGGCAGTAAAATGGTCTACAATTGGTGGTAGGTCAAAGGTTGACTTGTAGCAGTACTCTATCTTGGCTATTGGTACATAATATTTATATAACAATAGTAACAGGCCAACAATAATAGTATTATCCTCATACTGTGTTTTACCAAAATAGGTCCATAGTGTTGCTTTACTTTAATGTCAACGCTTTACTTCTCTGACCATAATTTTCTTAATTCCAGGCACTGAGCAACATCGAGTTGGTAAGGTGGTTCAAGCTGCGTCACCTGAAAATAAAGGCCAGCAGGATACAGCAAAGGGTCCTAAACATAAAAGGATTTTATGTTTTGACTCTCCTGCAGAAGTTCAACCACAAACTGCTAAAACAACAAAAGCTACCTTACCATCAGCTACAAATACATCTACATCGCAACCTGTCCAGCAGACTGAGAAAGTAAATACACAGTCAACGTCACAAACAAAGCCCACTATCTTGGGTGGCAACAAGCCCAAGAGGAGGGTACAGACTGTCAAATGCCCAGCAGATCCCCTGATGGATGGACGCTCCATGATGGAGGTAGAGAAGCCCAGACCTCCACAACCGAACCAGAAAGATTCTGTTAAAAAGAGCTCACGCAAACAAGATCATAGCCTCCTTAACCCAGACTCCCAAAGTACAAGTACTAGCAGGGTTAGTTCTCCTTTGCCTGAGACTTTGGAAAAATCCGAATCAGGAAAGAGAACCGAATCACACGACAGGAAACAGAATCATGGTAAGGATGGTGATGTTGCAAAGGCTAAGGATTCTCATATTTCTAGGTCACTGTCCTCTGAATCGGCACTCAAATCAGGATCTAGAAAGGAGAAAGAGGAGACCAGCAGGAAAGAGCCTGCAGAAAAAGCTCCTGCCAAATCACGCGAGGGGCGTTCAGAAAAGAGGACTCCCTCTCAGGAGACGCCGAATGTGACGGCCAACAAGGAGAATGAAATTAAAGGTAGCATGCAAGAGCAGCAACAACAGTCATCACCATCGTCCTCAGCAGTAAGAGACTGCAGCACTCCAGCTGTCACCCAGTCTACATCTAACTCTCAATCCAAGACTCCAAAAACCCCCTCAAAGACCAGCTCCTTGGCCAAACAGGCAGCTGAAATGCTGCATGACATCCAGGGCCTCCACTCTCCTTCCACCCCACTTAAGAAACAACATGCAGGCAGTTCAGATGTTAGCCTTCCCCAGACCCCTGGTTCTGGTTGTAACGAGGAGGAAACTGCTGATTGTGCAAGGACTCCTTCCAAACAGAAGAAGGGTAAAGATGGAGAAGGAACTCCTAAGCGTCCAATGCCTCCCAACACCCCGGATGTCCCCAGCTGCAGTCCAGCCAGCGAGGCTGGCAGTGAGACAAGCATCAATATGGCTGCACACACACTCATGATTCTTTCTCGTGCTGCCATTGCCAGGACGGGCACTCCGCTGAAGGATAGTTTGCGTCAGAAGGAAGTAGGAGAAAAGGAGACCTCAAACTCAAAGAACTCAAAGAAACGTAAACTCTCCTCTGCCACAGCCAGCCCGCCTGCAAAGAAAGACAGAGTGAGTACAGCAGGATTTGTATTTGCCATTCATTTTTTCATATTCTCTCTCTACCTGAATGTTCAGTTGGTGTTGGTGTAATCAAAGCAGACAGTAGTTAAAACTCCCACAGCCTTATTAGTCTGTCAATGTGCTCCGTCTCTGGTCAGCTTAAAGGGATAATCCGGCATAAAATGATCCCAGGGTCTTTTCCTGAACGGACACTCATCAAAGAAGACCTCCAGAGAGTTTTTTTCACTCATCGACCTGTATCGGGTTTGACCGGAGCA
>JAQLOL010000024.1:9977241-9991507 GCA_029783665.1 Naso thynnoides
AGGTCGATGAGCGAAAAAAACTCTCTGGAGGTCTTCTTTGATGAGTGTCCATTCAGAAAAAGACCCTGGGATCATTTTACGCCGGATTATCCCTTTAAGTTCTAGTAATGACCACAAGCATTTTATCCTTGATGAGAAATTGTGACAATTTTAACAGCAGAACTTGATTTTGGTTTCAGTTTTTTTCATCTAAATAGAAGTGCTTATGCAAACTGTCTGACAAACAAGTAAAATATAATACCTCATCTATGCTATTAATGAAGTGGACTTTTGATATTTAGTTTTGTCATGTAATTCTTACTTTTGCTTTGAATCTTCAGGAAAGGAAGAAACTTATTGACTGCTTTCCTCATGACTTGGATGTGGACAAGTTCCTGTCCTCACTTCACTATGATGAGTGAAACCAGACACACCAACCGGAAAGGAAGGGACTACCAAATCACTACCTGCTTAGGTTGCTATCCAGAAATAGAACAAGCTCTCTGCTAAACTGGTGCCTATGGTTCCTATAATAAACCTTGCCTGAGACCTTATAAGCCTTAATGTCTCCGTCAGCCAATAAGGGACTCTGATTTGATTGTCGAGTTTCCTTTGGGGTTGATCTGCATTAAATCCTGTTAGATGCAGCAGCAGTAGGGCAACCATGGTTCTTTGCTGTACCCTTATTTTTTATTTCATACTGACTTCTGTTTTAATTATTGTTTTGTAGTGCATCAGAACAAAGTTTTTGGAAGCACTTAATGGATGCAAGTTGTAAAAATGGGGATTTAAAGCATTTTGTTGGTCAATATTTGACTCCAGTAATAACCAATAAAGCTAACACGGACAGATGTGTGAAATACACTTTGGGAAAAGTCTTTACAGGCCATTTTAATAACACTGAATGAGGAGCTCATTAATTGAAGTCTAATTGAAAACTGAAACTGTGAAGATTATTTTTGTGGGAAGCAGATGTATATATGTGCTTTGTTTTTATGTTTTTTGTTTGTTTAGTTTTTTAACGAACAGATGCACTCAGTGTGAAAATGGCTGCAACTTTTTCAACATGCATATTAGGTTTATTCAACCTTGTAATGAAACAACGAAACAGTTTTGTGTTTTTCCTTCCTCGCCATATACACATTGGCTTCTGTTCTTGTTCACGTCTTAAAAGATAGAGGCTTTATTTAACGTCACGTGGGAATTTTGAGGAATGCAAGAGCCTAAAGTCTTCATTGGGAATGAGACAACAGGAATGTATAATGCCAGATGTTTGTGTTCACCTCACTTAGTTCAGTAGATTTTGGGTGTATGTTGCTCATTGTCTGAATAAATTTTATGTAGTTTGCTGCTTTGCTGATCCTTTGTGACAAAGTCTAAAAGGGTTTGAAATAGAGTTGCAACAGTCAGTTGAATAATCCATTCATCAGTCGAAACAAAATTGATGGCCAACTATTTTGATAATGGATTAATCGTTTCTGTCATTTTTCTAAGAAAGGAGTAAGAAGAATAGCCAGTTTAACCCTTTAAATGTGAGGATTGGCTGCTTTTTTGTATCATTTATAACTGAGGAGCTGTGTGTTTTGGGCTGTTTGGACAAAAGGAATTTAAAGACATCACATTTGACTCTGGGAAATTGAGAAGAGCATTTTTTCACACTTTTGACATTTCATAGAGTAAACGATTCATCGATTATTAGAAAATATAAACGGATTAATCAATGATGAAAATAATTGTTATTTGCAGTCCTGGTTCAAAAGGTGATTCTTTGAAAATGCTTGTCTGGTTTTGCAACTACATGACTCAAGCTAAAAATATATGAATATTTAACCTTTTTATCATACCCTTGTTCCTCAAAACTTTGAAAAGAGTTCTATACGCACAAGGGTTTTATCTATTAAAATAAAGTTTTGCAATTTAGAGTGCTGCCGAGCTGTTATATTTTAATAGCAAATCTGGCAACCTCCGATTGGACCAAGAACTAACGGTTTACGGAAGTATGTCATCTTGTAAGTTTCACAATAAAAGTTTCTTAATTATGAGTTGAAGTCAGTGACTTTGATCTGGAGGTAATATAATGCAAGTTTATGCCGTGCTTCTCTTCCAAGTTTATGAAACGGATACATCAACTTAGAAAACTTGTTTGAGGAAAAAGAAATCCCATCCGAAACGCAATGCAGCTTTTATTTTGACTCATCTAACATTTGTTTCCGGGTGAAGAGGACAGGAAAGAGGCACGACTGTCATTTAACAAACACCGCTCTGTTTCTCCCTTGTTTAACTTCTATTTTCCTACTACTAAAACAGCACAACAGCAAGGAACATTTTTACATATATCCCTACAAGTAAGACTACTCGGTATTGATTTTTAAATCATTATTTTGATGTAGAGACAGCCAGCGTTCCTAGCTTAGTCATTAGCATGTTGGCTAACCGGTTTGCATGTGGAGGATAACGTTAATGATGTTAACGTATTTGGCATCATATCTTATTACAGATTGACCTACAGACCGACTGTTACTTCAGTTAGCTGTGTGTGTTATTGTCCAGGGGCAGTTGGTTATTATGTCTTCATCGACTTATTGTTTTGTAGACAACGTTGCCGTCTATTTGTAGTGTTAATCACAATGCAATCTGAATGTCAGCCGGCGTGTTGACGAAATGTTCGCACTGACAGTCTGACAGACAGATGATCGGATCCGCTTAAAAGGATTTCATGAATGATCTGAACCTCCGAAGAGTTTTTCAAATTGCTTTTGTCAGTTGGGAGCGAAACATATGCCAGGGGTATTTGGGATTCGTTTGAATTGCATTGCCTCGAATGTGGAGCCTCGGATCCACAGCGGCACTTTAGATTTGATTCTACCGTGGAACCGAATTTAAAACGTTGTGTTCAGGTCTCCTCGGGAATTTTGTTTCCCAGCCTTAAAGCGAATCACTGCCTGGTGATTAAAACCGAAAACCGCTTTCAAATTGGTACTAATTCTAAAACTAGAGTTTATGCGGAGTATTTTTGGTTCAGTCTAAAATTGGTACCGAATTTCGCTTCCCAGCTTGTAACTTAATCACTATCCTTGAGAGGACACTGTTGAACGAGAGACATCAGCTTGTCATTTTCTTTTCTTTTTTTTTTTTTTTTTGCCAGACTGCCTGACCTGCTAAACCTTGATTGACATGGCAGCAAATGGATCAAGCTGTGAACAGCCTCAGAAACGTGCAGGAGCGAAAGAGAAACAGAATGGCAAGTCTGCAGGTTAGTTGTTTTAAACTGAAACTTTTAAAATGTACAGAAGAGATGTCAGTGCTCCCTGACGTGTCCCTACAAAGTTCAGGCCGTGTTGTGATTCTGATGACACAGAATGATAACACTGCATAGACTGAACTTTCCTTTTTAGAAATAACCTGACCCACAAAAGAACAAGAACGAAGCCTTGTTGATGCCACATGTGTCATGTTTTTAGAATTACAAACTGAGCACAATGCAGTAATTGATTCAGACGTCAGTATTAAAGTTTGTGAGAGTGAATGCGATACTCTTTGTTCTCCAGACGCTTCAGTAAGAGAAAGACGGCAGAAAGATAAGGAGGATCGTCTTTCTTTGGTGTTATGGAGGAGGCCTGTCACCACACTGCATTATTTCCTCCTGGAGACCCTCATCAAGCTAAAGGAGTGGACGCTGAAGTAAGAAGTCAAACAGGTTTTTCTGGTGTGTCTTTGTCTGTGCGCTACCTCTGACAGAATGTTTATGCGTAACTGTCCTTGTGACCTTGTGACTTTTGTCCCGTTTGTTGTTCTTGTGACTTTTTAGTGCTCAGCCAGTTGGTAAGGCAGTCCTGCCATCTCACCTGAACAGTGATTTCCATAATGTAATTTCTCTGCCCTTGAGAGGCTGGAGTTGTAAAGTCTATACTATTACGATAAAGATGGATTCAAGATGTTAATGGGAGAAGAAGAGATCAATATTCACTAAGATTTAGAATTTGCGTTTATAGGAAGCTGGGCATTTGTTATTTCAGGCCTGTCCAACAAATTTTACAAAGGATAAAAACGCATATCCTGTAAAAGTTTATGTATTTGCAACAGTTTTCCTAATTTTTTTTCTTGCTTTTTTTTGTTCAGGCTCTGGCAGCGACGAGGCACAGTGTTCTTAGTTTTGGTGTTATGTTCTCTGTTCTCTCTCGCCTACTCTACTGAGGGATCACACCAACAAGTAAGGCCCGGCTGATTTGTTTTCTTCTGTGATGTTAATAATCAACACAACTGCTCAGTCACCAGCATGTTTAAAGGTTAATGATAAGTCTGTCTTTATCAATCTAAAACTTTCCTTGAAGAAAGCTCATATTTGAAAATGATGACATTGTCACGCAACCTTTGATCATACAGTCAGTTGGCTACAAGTTTTGTTTACAAATTCCTCTGTGCAGTGATTTGTCACTGTTCAGTTAAAGCACCACCAGTCTTTAATATAGAGTTTACATCTTACTGGGCTAGAAAATTTTTCATGTTAAATCAATATTCATTCAACACACTACAGGAAATTCATATTACTCTATGACATTGTATTCAAACCAAAAATAAACAAATCTTTCCCTCTCAAAACAGATGGTTTTAATCAGATTTAAAAATGTTTCTGAGGCCACTAGGGCTGCAACTTAAACTACATCTGTGTTCTTTTTATTTTGCTTTCTTCACTGAAGTATGTTGAGTACCTGGAGAAGAAGTTTCTATGGTGTGCCTACTGGGTCGGCCTTGGGATCCTGTCCTCTGTGGGCCTTGGGACTGGTCTTCACACTTTCCTCCTCTATCTGGTAAGAGGACACATTTCAGTAGTTTGGCAAAGAGCACAAGACAGTTCTTGAACTGGGTTAGTGCAAAGACACTTGCACACAGATGGTTATTTTTAAATTGGAATAGACTTCTTAAAAATGAACAGGCCATATTTTTATATGTAAAAATATATAAATAATAGTTGAAAGCTACCTTGCTCCAATGCCTTGTTCCCACACAGTTTTGATTTGTGTCAGTAATTCTGTATAATATAATATGATATAATACAATATTAAATGTATAATACACAGAGTATGTCAATGTGAAGAAATGCTTTTTTTTAATGGATAGAAAGTCAGGAGGTTGGTCTGCTGGTTGTGTGGCCAGTTTGGTAGAAAAAAAAATTCTCTAAAAGTTTTGAGCTATTATGCATACAAGCCATCTGTTGCCCAGCTAGCATGCTACCAATGTTAGAAATGTGCTGCAAAAGTCACATTTTTCCAGTGTACAAAGTCCGGATCCAAATAAAATCGAAGGAGGGGTTTCAAAATTACATTGATGATCATGGAGATACACGTAGGAAGAAATGGACTCCCGGTTGACTTACTGATGTCCACAGAGCCGTGTGGAAACGAGGTGTAAGGGCAACTCTGCCTATTTTGAAATGATCATCATAGGAAAAAATAGTTCAGTGAGGAAAAAGAAAAACAAACACATTGTTGTAAAATCTGAAAGTACCCACTATGATGGCTTGAAACAAATGTTGGCCTGGCTTGATGTTGAGAGTCTTGAATGTTATGTTAATCAGCAACAGGTAATTATGATAACAGAAAAAAGTAGCAAGAAATGTCCATGAATGATAAAGTAATTCAGTTGCCAACCGGCATACACTGTAAGAGCACACAAAGTAGTAGAGATATACAAATACATGTAAATGTCCACCTATTACTACATTAACATACAGTAGAAGTAAATCAACTGGTCCACACATGACCCATATCTCAACTGTCAAAAGCCTGCACTGGATAATGGTTGGGGAGAGCAGTTGGTAGCCATCATTATCTAGTCCACTGTGTTCAGCATAGGTCTGGATGTCCTGACAATGTGCAGACTGTTTTTCAGGTGAAAATTTAATGTGATTTAACCAAAGCTATTTTCTTCTAGATATACCTGCAGAAATTAAATAAAGCTTTTAGTTAACTTCATTGCATTTTTCCATGTGTCTATCCCTGTTGTTGCCAGAGGATGGCATCATACTCATTTGTCAAACTGTATTCAGTATCCTCTGTTGCTTCAAAGACGTTCCATTTTTGTCACTCGTCTGTCTCAGGCTTACCAAAATTGATGTGCAGTTTTTCCTTGACAAGCAGTCACGGGATGACTGTATGACTGAGTCACAAAATGAGTGTCATTTGTCTTGCTTGTGGTAAAAGGAGAACATAGTAAAATGATAGAGAGGAAGAAATTCTGCACCGAGGTCCACTTTAGGCCGCTGATGTGGCTTCTGTTATGGAGAATTAGTGTAGATGTGGAACAGCTGAGTCAGCTGTTTCCATTTCGATGAAAGAATGGGAAAAGTAACTGTGACCTTCCTGTTTTCAAAGCTATGCACACTTCTTCTGTTAATAATGTACAGACTCACTTTAGCTTAAATCTTTTCTACTTTCCATTTGTATTTAGTTTCTTTATAAACTGTGACCATCAGTTATGCAGTAGCAGTGGTGGCTCATTCTGCTCATTGTGTGTGTCTCTCGGTGTACCACATACTGGCCAGATGTGACCTCATCCTCTCTGCCCCCTTTGTGAGGGAGGCGCTTTCTGTGACTAGGCATCGTCATCTCCCCCATATGGAACAGCCTGGCATTTGTTTAATCAGCTCAACTTTTTCATTTGTATATACATAATATATTTATTTATTTTTACAATTACCGGTTTTTACTGTTGCATTGAAGACAGTTTTAAATCCTAGATTTTTTTTTATATCAGCTTCTCATCCATTAACATCTATTTTTTGTCACCAAGCCAGACATTGCACACTTGGAAATGATTCAAATTCTCATCAGGAATGTTTTGTCTAACCAGTAAAAAGGAAATTGGCCCCAAATATGACTGGTTCCTACCTTGGACTTTGTCTTACCATCAGCAGAGAAATATTTAGTTTTGGGACTTGGGGGAAACCCATTCTTTTGAAATTTCAGAAAATAATGATGCCTCCTTTTTCCATTTGAGGTGGGAGGGTTCTTGTAGTCCAAGCAGCGAACATATAGTGCTTTCGAAATATTCATTGACTTCACATTGCTGATCAACAGAAGATATAATTAATTTTAACTTAACTTTTTCCAGTTGTGTTGAAAATGTGGGTCAACTCACTGGTCTTTTCTCACTACCTTTGTTATGCGTCCTGCCATCTGCCTGAGCTTGAGATCCAGGCATCCTTTGTCTTACTCCTCCTTTGTTTATATGACACCCTGTCGTTGGAGCCTCTGCTCTCTGTTATCTTCTATTTGAGACACACTCACGGTCTCTCAAACCTCTCCCATGTCAGAAAAGCACATTTCTTACCCAGAAGTGCCCACAGGATGCTGTTAATCCAGGGTGTGGATGTGAAGGAAACACCATATCTCTCATGGTGTTGTCTCTGGATGCAACTGAAAATAGAAGAGTTCAGTAACATCCAGAGCACCAACCAAAGCATCCCTTAACTCCTGTGAACTTTTCTGAACTTTGTCCACCACATGATGTAAACCCTCTGCTCATAAGGAGAGTATTTCCTGTTTCCCTTCTCACTAAAACCTAGTTTGTGCTAACAGTGCAACAGCTTCTATCACTGCTGCCTACTCAGTGTTGATGTCAGCCATAGACAGGAAACTCCCTGTGTTAAGTTTGAAGGAAAGGACACACGTCTCACCAGCAGAGTTGCACTGTGATTTTTACCTCAGGTCCGAAGCATTATTAGATAGCCCCACTGAGAGGATGAGATCACTGTTCTTATGGGAAAGGGGATTCACACAAGTATGATCCTATTATTCATCATGATGTTTTTGGAGGTTGTTGCCGTGCATCCAAAGACTGGATTCTAGTCATAATATTGTGGTTACTATCTGGGAAAATGCACGTTCTTGCTTTTACTTGGATGATTTTTCAATAAGTATTTAAGACTTCTGTCAGTTTTCCTTCATATGGGAACTACAAAATAAAAGAGGTTCAAGGGTCCATCAGCAGTCTTGTTCCTAAATCAACATGATGTGATTGTTTTATTACTGAAGGCTACCCATTGGAATGTACTTGCTGAATAGTTACTTAGCAAAGAAGTGATCTGTCTGCTGTGTAAGCCGAGAGTTCTGCTTTGCTGACTTACATGGACAAAGAAGTTCACTGCAGGGGCCACAGTATCGCCTGGATAGACTTTCAGAAGTTGTTTTTTTTTTTTCTTGTTAACACTGACTTAAAATTCTGTTAAATGAACCTCTGTTTGGTTTGAGACAAACTTTGTTTTATAAACCAAATAAGCCTCCTGTGTGCTCGTTCAGTGGAGTGGGGTGGGCAATAACCGTTGGGCAACAGATGCAGTCAACACTGACTAATTGTGTGCTGTCAGTCTACTGTCAGTGTTTATTGTACCATCTTAAGGAGCCATGATAGAGTGGCTGTGTTCTAGTTACAGGTGGGCCAGCTGTTCTTGAGGCCAGGTGGCTCAGCCTAAGCAGACATCTTCATGATAGATGATGCCATACCTGCCTGTTAGAGAGGCCATGTGATTTCAGCTCCTGCTGGTGTGTGTTTGTACTTGAGGGCAGATGGTCCTATTCACAGACGAACAGTGTGTAACCATGCAGCAGGAGGTTTAGGTTAATTACTAAATATGTATATACACTTGGTTGCAGACTACCTAAAATGATCACTGTCTGATATCTACCAGCCCTTCAATAACTTCTTCCTTTAGGAAAGTTATCATGTTAGGGGTGCACAATATTTATCGGTGCAGACAGATTATTTGGCAATTATTTGAGGTTATATTGTGTATTCAGATAATGAAATTATAGCTGATAAATAGAGACGATTATTAGGTGTGATTGTTGAATACGTGTATCTGGGGGAGAAAAAAAAAAAGTCTTGTGCATCCTTTTTTTAACCGTTTTAAAAAGACAGTTTCTTTGTAAGGTAATTTTAGAGAGTTCGGGTTGTGATGCTGTTAAGTTGTACTGCATTACACAAAAATTTACATCAGTGAAGGTGCACTTTTTATTTAGAGACACCCATCGTTCCAGTGAAGTTCACTGGCACCACCAACCACAAATACAAATTGTATGTGTACAAACTGATCAAGAATTTTTAAAGAGGGTCAGTATTAAGCCTTTCTCCAGTTTAAATTTCCTGCTGATGTTGAAAATATTCAAGATGTTGAGTTACAAATCTAATAATCATAATGTAATTTGAGGCAAGATCTAAACTCGTGACATTTGCATTGTATATTTTGTATCAGCTCCCAAAGCGACTAGTGTAGGCACCCAAACAAGTTTTTCATAACACACATTTGACAAAATGATGGCATGTTGTGCCAGTGTGTGTCTCAGTGGTTTCCAGTCCATAAAAGCAACTCCTCACATCCATCTCTCCCACCTCTCTCCCTCTTAGGGTCCTCACATAGCATCAGTAACCCTGGCAGCATACGAGTGTGGCTCCACAGACTTCCCAGAGCCTCCGTACCCGGACCAGATTGTCTGTCCCCAGGGTGGAGGGGTGGAGGGAAGCATCTCCCTCTTCTCAATCATGTCAAAGGTTCGCCTGGAAGCCTGCATGTGGGTGAGTAGTTGGGCTGTGTATTGGCAAGAATCTGGCAATACAAAAACAATCAAGATGAAAGGGATATGATATGATATATTTCAATGCTGCGGGCAAGGCGATACATTGCAGTTTTTATGCAATCAGAATATCATAACAATACTTTTTGTGTAGTAGCAGTCAGGGATAAACAAAAAACACAAAATGAACCACTTCCACAAAGTTAATTAAAAATCAATACAGAGTTTTGGAGAATCAGTACAGTATTGCAAAACATAATGTCCTGATAAGGATATCTGTCTACATTTTTCTTACACCTCGAGTGAGTAGTTGCCAGAATTAAAAAGGAAATGTACAGTGATCACCTCTGAAAGAATGGCAAGAATGTTTGGCAGTCCCAGTAGTGGGTGGCATTGTGAGAGTTGGAAACTTGTCAAAGAACTGGAACTCCCTCGTTTTAAAGGGGTTTGGCCAGGAAAAAAAGATTAGTAGGCCGAGACTTTGAAAAGCTTAGACAGTGAAAGCTTCTTCATATTTTACATTCAGCCAAAGTATTGATTATTTCACACAAAGCAGCCGGTTGTGCCAAATTCAAAAGTCATGTTAGCGTGATTATTTCCCTGTGTGTAAATGTGGGAAATAAAAAAGCTAGTGCTAACTTGTACCATTTGAAATTGTGTTGCTGTAGGGGGCCGGCACTGCCATCGGAGAGCTGCCCCCGTATTTCATGGCCAGAGCGGCTCGGCAGTCAGGAGCTGATCCTGACGATGAAGACTATGAGGAGTTTGAGGAGATGCTGGAGCAGGCTGAGGACGCTCAGGTCAGAGTTGCACACAAATGTGCATCTAAGGGGACGACTTAACGTATGGTGCATCAATTTCACTTCAAGTAGTCTCAGAATTACAGAAGAAGACAAGTGCAATAAAGACACAAAAAAATAAAGCAGATCCCCAAACTTGTCAGATTCAGTGCTAAAGCTTACTCAGGTACGACCCTCTGCCTTCCAATGAAACCACACAACAGTTACACTGAATACTAAATTATCTCTCCCTCTGTTTGGTTCCATATAAGCAGAGGTGTTCACACTTTGCTAGCCAACCCAGGATGTTATAATCATATCTGATATGGCCTCACCTTTATAATGCACCATTGATCCTTGAGCCACTGTCCAATGATTGGTCTGAAAGTGCCGTGTGACTTCAGTGAAGCTCCTCCCTCCTTACACTTCCAGTAAATCTGCCCGTTTGTGGGTGAGTCACCCTGAGCACAGCTCCCCCCTTAATCACCCCTCGGGCTTTGCTCTCTCTGCCTCCTTCCATCTCTCTTTTCACCGGCCTCTAATTTGAATGACAGACAGCTCTGTCAGGAACAAAGTTCACATGACTGGAGTCGGCTGAGATCAGATGCTGAGTCAGCAGAACCGAAATGAGGGAAACTGAGAACATTGTCTCCATCACCTATTCTCACTTCACTGGTTCTCAGCTGAAGCAGCATCACATGTCTTTCATCATGGGAATGTAATCAGCATGTATCCACATGTGCATTTGTCATATGTTTTCTTAGTAACGACTTCAAAGATGAGACATTTGAGGAACACATGGTTCATTGAAATGAATGTCACAAAAAATATGTTGAAAGAAGTGCATGTGTGGGTGTTAATGAAACACCTTCAGGCGTGCATCTTCTGGGGGAAACAAAATTGTGAATAAAAAATATGCACCATGACAACAAAAATGACACAACTAAAATAGGTTTGGTTCAGTGGATGAAAACTAAAATATTTTTTAATCGTTGAGGAGGAGTAGAGGAAAACAAATGTGTTGCCAGCTTTTCATTTTTCCTCTTAATCTTCCTCCTGCATCAGCTATGAACTTCACCATGTAACCACAGAGTTTCTAGCCCCACAGGGATGGTGATAGGGATCTTGACATCCTTCGCAATGTTGTACCACAAAGTTGGCTGTTGTAATCCCACCAAAGTCATTAAAAATAGATTAAAAAAACCTGAAGTGTTAGAGAAATAGCATTTGACCACAATGTTCTCACTTAGGCTTTTGTTTCTTGTAAAAACATTACACTTTTGTTTGGTTTAAACCCACACGTCCCTGAACAAGTACAGCATGGTTATTTTAAGAAAAGAATAAAAACTGGGCATTTTTTAAATAGTGTTGCAGTTTAACAGATTTTGCAAACCGTGGGTCATTAAAGTCAGATTTAGAATTTTAGAAAAATTCCTCCATATTTATGTCTGACAGCAGTAATATGTGTTTGAATTTTATTTTTAAACCTGTTTGCAGGATTTTGTCACGAGAGCAAAACTGGGAGTCCAGCATATGGTGCAGAAAGTGGGATTCTTTGGGATCTTGGCGTGTGCTTCTGTAAGTTTAATTATTTGTTGGAGGTTGTTTAAAATTTCCCCACCAATATTAAATAACTATGATCAAAGATTGCTGTTGCCCTGCAGTCTTGCCTCATGTCACTGTGGAGGTAAATTTGACATTGCAGGAAATTGTCCTGAAACCTTACACCTTTAAAAAAGGGTCATCAATAAGGCTATGAATTAAAAATATTTTCTGATGTGTTCATTTCAGATCCCTAATCCTCTCTTTGACCTGGCTGGAATAACTTGCGGTCATTTTCTGGTTCCCTTTTGGACTTTCTTTGGAGCAACTCTAATTGGGAAAGCTATCATCAAGATGCACATACAGGTTGGTAGCTTAACTGAAAAATTTATCAAAGGGGAATATAACGTAGCAAAGGGTTGGTTCACCTCAAAGTACACCGCTTTTTCCGTTTTTTAACGTACCATACTGGCACATTGATATTTGCAGCCTCTTTGCTTTCAGAATGACTCAACTTACGTTTCATGTCTTAACAATTCTGTCCACATTGTAATAATTCGTGTCAAATCTCTCTCAACAAAGCGTGATGAGCACCACTGACTGATTCACTTTGAACAATCCACACGAGCACGAAATGTGTGGGAAAGCTGAGATCAAACCTAGTGCTCAGATCATGAGTATGTGACTGTGAGAAACTCCTAATTGTTCACTTCTCATTGACTCTTTCTGACTGTGCCCGAGTCTTCTGGGGATTCTTTACTCTAGTTTAAGTTTTCGGTTGCAATCAGACCATATAAACAGGCTCCAGATGAAAGGAAGGACGATTGTAAGATGCCATTAACAAAACTGTATCAAGAGAAGTTGTTAATCAAGGAGTGTATTGTTGAGTCTACCACACTGGTGACTAATCTAAGCCTATGCTAAGACTGCTGTCTGTGTATGCGGGTGACTCGCTGGGTGTCCTAACAAACTAAACTTATCCATCTCTCGGTGGTACCAGCCAGTGATCTCACCCTGAGACCCCTCAGACAGCAGCAGGCAGCAGGGGGTTATGGAGGATGTAGAGTGGACATGACAGGGTAGACATGAGAGAAGGAAATTGGGCAGACAGTTAAAAGCTGCAGGGGGGCGCGGGGGGTGGATTCTTTGTTTGACTCTTTCTGTACATCGAACCGATTGGACGTCACGTGTCATATCCTGTCTGATTTTGTCCGGGGGGCCGTGTGTCATGCTGTTTAAAGCTGATCAGTTTCAGGACCGGGGTAGAATATTGTGGTTTTACCTCCCCACACTGCCGAGTTGCAAACCACACACAGCCCCTCGCAGCTAAAAATTTAGCTTTCTTCCGGGTTTGAGTTTTGTAATTAGTAATTTTGTAATTTATCACAGCTGTGCCTGTACAAATAATTTTGTATCTGTCGGTCTTGGTCAGTCTAGTTGTTTGTCATATGAGTTTCTGAGAGAAACTTTGTTGTTTTTTTAAATGATTTCTTCCTTTCTAAATTTTATCCTGATGTTTTTTAAAACATGAAAAACTGTTTTAGAACATTTATGTGTAACTATATTGTTTGTGTGTGTGCGCGCGTGTGCGTGTGTTGTACACTTCCCCATTGAACTAAAAAGAAATTGGATTTAAAGCTTATTAATCTCTTTTGTGTTTCTACAGAAACTATTTGTCATTGTTACCTTCAGCAAGCACATAGTGGAGCAGATGGTGTCACTCATTGGGTAAGTGCCTTTGCCTTGACGTATACTCTGTGTTGTGTGGGACAAACTGCATTGATCAGGTACTTGGTGGAGTCATTGTCTCTCCCTTGGTTTTGTGGTTGGCAGCACGTTTGTTAACATTTTTTTCAGATACATTTTGTCTGCTAATTGGGGTCCTGTATGAAGAAGTGCTTTCTCTGTGGGGGTGAACGTGCATGCATTTAGCATTTTTTTCCCCACACGAAGGCACATGCAATTCACCCCTGCAGCATTGGTGGTCAGGCGTGTGAGGTCCCATTCAAACATGTTGATCTGACTCATCCGGCTCATCTTTGACTAAGAGAATTGCCACAGTGAGACAAGAAACACAATCATAAACTGAAAAAATTTCTATGACTGACATTAGTACATTAGTTTTTCTATAGATATTACATGTAAAAATCCTGTTGTTGGTCTCAAAAATTTTAGATAGTAAAATTGGCTATTCAAAATGAAAAACAGATATCGATTAGTACTTATTGTGATTGAATTGTCAAAAAGGCAGCAAAGTGTTTAGTCAGACTGATTTGAATTCTGATGTTTTTAGTGATTTATTGTTTGTGAAATACTCACTTAAATGTATACAATGTTCAAGTAGTAACTTTGACCATATTTGGACTTAACCATATTTATGTTTGCTTGTGAGAGACC